>ML308125.1:0-232108 GCA_005239505.1 Nicotiana paniculata
GAAGGAAGGCCCATTCTGCATCCTCGTCTTTCCGCCACATCTGTAATGGTAGCCGCACTCATGTTGAGACAAGGTTATGAGCCAGGAAAAGGCTTGGGGGCATCATTGTAAGGAATTTCGGAGCCCATTTCTCCGTTCAGTAACCAGGGTAATTTTAGTTTAGGCTTCAGGCCGACACAGGCAGACGAAGACAAAGCCAAACACTGAAAAAAGCATGGATGGGTCTTGGAACAACCTATCCTTCAATTTTTGACACTTTTGTCAAGCCGAGACTCCAAGAAGGTCAACATTCCTCGCGGCAGGCAAACATTGATGAAATTCGCCATGGATTCAGCCAGATATTTTCTGAAGTGAATATGATCCAGGCAGATGAAGGCACTAGTCGTGCCGATGTGAAACTAATTGGCCCAGATACCATGCTCAACAACTGGGAAGCAACTCCTCTCCCCACAAGGAAGGAGTCTTGGTAGTTTGCTTTTGCAGTTTCTTTTTGCATTTTGGGTTGCTTTCAGGGTTGTAATCCAAACTTCTCAGTATGATTGTTTTGTTTTGATGTTAACCCTTCCATCCTTTCGAATTCAATGAAATGTAGTTCAGTTTCATATTATATTTTGTATCTTTTCCTTCTCCTAATTCATTCATTTTGTTTCCATTTCAGTTTCGTTAGTGCCAACTTTAATAACATGACATGCATGCGAAATTCACGCGCAGATCTTAAAAAGCTGTCTAATTTCGAAATAATGCATATAGAATATGACGAATATGGGGCTATTGAGGAAATAACAAGAGAGTTGGAACAATTTGAAAATAAGCCTAAGCCCAACCTCAATGAAACTGAGTCCATTAATATCGGGGGTCACGAAGAAGTTAGAGAAACAAAGATAAGCATTCACACTGAACAAAAAACCAGAGATTCNTCTGTCTGATACCCCACCTGGGTGGAAAATGTTGTGCCTGATCCAAAGAAGGATGGAAAAACTAGAGTCTGTGTTGACTATAGGGAGCTGAACAAAGCAAGTCCGAAGGATAATTTCCATTTGCCAAACATCCACATTCTTTTAGATAGTTGCGCGAAGCATGAGATAAAATCGTTCGTGGATTGCTATGCTGGGAATCACCAGATTCTAGTGGATGAGGATGACGCAGAAAAGACCGCTTTCACCACTCCATGAGGTACTTATTGTTACAGGGTCATGCTATTCGTTTTGAAGAATGCAGGGGCAACTTACATGAGGGCCATGACCGCCATTTTCCACGACATGATGCATAGAGAGATAGAAGTATATGTCGATGATGTCATCATAAAATAAAAGACACAAGCTGATCACGTGCACGATTTGAAAAAGTTCTTCGAACGGCTTCGAAGATACGACCTTAAGCTTAATCCAGCCACGTGTGTATTTGGGGTTCTATTTGGGAAGCTCCTCGGTTTCATAGTCCGCCGGAGAGGCATCGAATTGGATCCATCTAGATAAAGTCCATTCGAGATTTGCCACCCCCGAAGAATAAAAAGGAAGTCATGAGTTTGCTCGGGAGGTTGAACTACATCAGCAGATTCATTGCTCAGCTCACAACCACGTGCGAGCCCATCTTTACGCTGCTGAAAAAGGATGCTGCTATCAAGTGGATGGACGATTGCCAAAAATCTTTTGATAGAATCAAAGGCTATCTGTCAAAACCCCCTGTAAATAGACTATCTGTCAAAACCCCCTGTACTGGTCCCACCTGAACCTGGTAGGCCTTTGTTTTTATATCTATCAGTGATGGATAATTCCTTTGGATGCATTCTGGGGCAACATGATGCAACAGGGAAAAAAGAACATGCAATCTATTATTTGAGAAATAAGTTCACCAATTATGAGGTTAAGTACACCCTTTTAGAAAGGACGTGTTGTTCCTTGACTTGGGTTGCTCAGAAGTTGAGGCATTATCTCGTAGCCTACACCACTTATCTCATATCCCGAATGGATCCTTTGACGTACATCTTGCAAAAGCCGATGCCCACTGGCAGGCACGCAAAATGGCAGATTCTGCTCACAGAGTTCGACATTGTCTATGTCACTCGCACCACAATGAAAGCACAAGCTTTGGAAGATTATTTGGCAGAGAATCTAGTTGATGATGATTACAAGCCACTGAGCACATACTTCCCAGACGAAGAGGTCAACTCAATTGAGGAATTAGTTCTGGACACCACCCATGTATGGAAAATGTATTTTGATGGGGCTGTCAATATGAAAAGAGTTGGGATCGGGGTAATCCTCATCTCGCCTACCGGACAACATTACCCTGCAATGGCCCGACTTCATTTCTTTTGTACTAATAATACGGAAGAATACGAAGCTTGTATCATGGGTCTGAAAATAGCCCTCGATCTGGATGTCCATGAACTATTGGTTATGGGAGACTCGAGACATCAAGCTTATTCCATACAGACAATGTGTGCAAGACCTGAGCAAAAGGTTCAAATCCATCGAGTTCAGGTACGTTCCTAGGTTTCACAACGAACTAGCCGACGCCTTGGCTACCTTAGCCTCGATGATCCCTTATCCAGGTAACACTCATATTGATCCCTTGGAAATCTAAGTTCGGAATCAACACGGTTATTGCAATACTATCGAGACTGACATAAAACTATTCCTCAAAACAAGGGAATACCCAGAGCATGCCAAGGCAGACCAAAAAAGAACTATAAGGCGGCTCGCAAGTGGTTTTTTCCTGAATGGGGAAATTTTGTATAAAAGGACCCCAAATTTGAACTTGTTGAGATGCATAAATGCTAAAGAAGCTGAGCAGATCATGAGTGAAGTGCATTCAGGGGTATGTGGATCTCACATGAATGGATATGTATTGGCGAAGAAGATTCTGCGGGCAGGGTATTATTGGCTTACTATGGAGCGAGATTGCTTCAGTTTTGTTCGCAAGTGTCACCAATGCCAGATTCATGGTAACCTGATTCACTCGCCACCTTCGGAGTTACATTCCATGTCCTCTACTTGGCCATTCGTTGCTTGGGGAATGGATGTTATTGGGCCAATCGAGCCAAAGGATTCAAATGGGCATAGATTCATTTTGGTTGCAATTGATTACGTAACCAAGTGGGTGGAGGCCGCCACTTTCAAAGCAGTCACAAAGAAAGCAGTGGTAGACTTTGTCCATTCCAACATCATCTGTCGTTTTGGTATCCCGAAGACCATTATCACTGACAATGCAGCCAATCGAAATAGTAATTTGATGAAGGAGGTATGCGAGCAATTCAAAATTATGCATCACCATTCTACCCCTTACCGGCCAAAAGCCAATGGAGCCGTTGAAGTGGCGAACAAGAACATCAAGAAGATTCTTAGGAAGATGATCCAAAGTTCCAGACAATGGCATGAAAAGTTTGCCTTTTGCTCTTTTTGGACACCACACAACTGTTCGAACTTTCGTTGGAGCAACTCCTTATCTGTTGGTATATGGAACGGAAGCTGTAATATCGGTCGTAGTCGAAATTCCATCTCTCCGAGTCATTGCAGAGTCGGAGATTGAAGATGAAAAACGGCTAGCGGTAGTGTACTTTGGCCAGTTATACCAGCAAAGAATGGCACGCGCTTACAATAAGAAAGTGCGTCCAAGGCACTTTGATATGGGCCAACTCGTTCTGAAATGCATTCTTCCACACCAAGTAGAAGCTAAAGGAAAGTTTGCCCCAAACTGAAAAAGACCCTACATCATCAAGAAAGTGTTACCAAAAGGGGCCTTGCACTTGGTAGATGAAGAAGGAAGGGTACCACGCATGACCATTAATGCAGATGCAGTCAAAAGATATTATGTCTGATATACACCCATTGTGGAACTTTCATGCATGATTTTCTCAGAATCGAGATGACGAAGGCCACCACCGCTCGTTTGTTCCAAATAAGCGTCACCCCCTTGTTAACCCTTTTTGAGATGTATTTGTCTTCTTTGTTTTCCGCTTTTGGAACCTATGTACTTGCAAAAAAAAAAAAAAAAAAAAAAAAAAAAAAANACCTGATTCTGAAAGGATACGTAGGCAGCCTTACCATGGGTTCGGTCCCATCACAACAACAAATCCATATTCCCAATATTCCAAAACTAGGTCAGAAGTTTTCTTTATTTTACAGTTTTTTCTGTCAAAGCAGTTCAAAAAATTGTAATTCAGTTCAAGGTTCTTTTCGCATTCTCCCTGTTAAGAACTTCTGATCGATCTATGAGAATATTTGAAGTCACCATACCATGAGAAACCTTCCGCATGTTGTATTGTTAAAAAAAAAGAAATAAAAAAAAAAAAAAAGAGAAGAAATGAGAGTCTTATTGGTGAAAACCCGTATGTGCACTGGAAGGCGACAGTGATCAGAGAAATGAGAGAGTCTTATTGGTGAAAACCCAAATGGGCACCATAAGGCGATGGTGAGTAGAGAAATGAGATAGGTCAGTTGGCGAAAACCCGCAAAGGGCGCTACTAGCCGAATGAGAGTCTTTGTACTCCGGCATGAGCACAACCAAGACAGTTTCAAGATGAAACTTTGCGGCAGATTTTGAGAATTAGACAACTCAGACGGATCTGGCGTCTAGTCCAAAATGCATGTCATGATTCATTGAAGTCGGCACATACTTCCAGATAAGTCTCCCTGTTCCTTTCCCCGAAAGGGACACCTTTTGTTTAAAGCACATTTCTTTTGTACCTTCAAGTATTCTTCTATTTTTACCCATAATTTTCTTCCCTTTCGGTCTAATCTTTCGTCAAAAGCAAAACAAACAAATTGCTGCAAAACTGGATACAGTTTCCCCGTAATATCGAGCACAATTTGGGGAATATACGGCATTGACGAAGGCAAGAATCCGTCTGTGATCTCATTTGACAAGGCGAACAAAGTGTGTCAAAGAAACTGAAAAGGTTGCCTAAGCAAGACCTCTTCATGAGAAAAGTTGACAAGCACTGCAGAAACAAACCGGTACCAGGGGCAAGACAACTGAGTTTGATTTTTAAAGAAAAATGGCATTGCCTCGGAGACAAAGGTAGCAATACCAAGGACGTCTAGGTATGAAACAGTTGGGGGAAACATTGGAAAGCCAAGGTCTCCAGAAAATGATACAAATCAGTCGAGCATCTCGGTACCATACTGACAGAATTTGTTCTTCAACTACGAAGAGGCCGTGATAGAGTATCCGATAACCTCAGTACCATACTGATAGAATCAACTCTTCAGCTACGGAGAGGCCGTGAAGTCAAAACCACAATAGGGCATCAAGGCCACAAACCAACCACCACTTTGAAAACTCATAAAATTTTCTTTGTTTGAAGCAGGAACAAAGCAGTGCAGAATGTTGGTTCTTAAAGGACGAATGTCACCAAACGTAAGCTCCTTAAAATCCCCATTTTTCGTTATTTTTAGCATGCACCACTACTATTTATACCTCCTAGTTTAGTAGCTTAACTCAGGTAGAACCATTTCACCTAGGGGATCCAGCTCATAGTTCCGGGTAGAAGCACTCTTCGCTCAGGTCATTTTACATAGCTTAACCCAGGTAGAACCATTTCGCCTATAGGAATTCAACGCTTTATCAGTAACACAGGGTACCAACCCCTGGTTACATTTCCTTCCAGTAATACAGGGTGCCAACCCCTGGTTACATTTCTTCTAGTAATACAGGGTGCCAACCCCTGGTTACATTTCTTCCAGTAATACAGGGTACCAAACCTTGGTTACATTCTTCTTCAGTGATACAGGGTACCAACCCTTGTTTACATTTCCTCTCCAGTAATATAGGGTGTCAACCTCTGGTTACAGTCATTGTCGGTAATACAAGGTTCCAACCCCTGGCTACATCCATTTCCTGGTAATACAGGGTACCAACCCCTGGTTACACTCCTTTCCAATAATACAGGGTACCAAACCCTGGTTACATTCTTCTTCGGTGATACAGGGTACCAACCGCTGGTTACATTTCCTCTCTAGTAATACAGGGTTCCAACCCCTGGTTACATCCATTTCCTGATAATACAGGGTACCAACCCTTGGTTACATTCCTCTCCAGTAATACAGGGTACCAACCCTTGGTTACATTCCTCTCCAGTAATACAGGGTACCAACCCCTGGTTACATTCTTCTTCAGTGATACAGGGTACCAACCCCTGGTTACATCCATTTCCAGTAATATAGGGCACCAACCTCTGGTTACATTCCTCTCCAGTAATATAGGGTGCCAACCCCTGGTTACGTTTTCTTTCCAGTACTACAGGGTTCCAACCCCTGGTTACATTTCCTTTCAGTAATACAGGGTTCCAACCCCCGGTTGCCAATCCTCTTGGTAACGTAGGGTACACAATCCCTCGTTACAAAATTTTATCTCTTTTAGCTAGTTTATTCTACTGTATCTGTGTGCCGTTCAATAAATTAGATAGTTTATAACTTTCTCTAATAACTCACAAAATTTTCCTAGTTCAAACTGGGGCAGAAAAATTTTGTTTGTTTTGTTCGTCTTTGATGGCTTTTCAGGCCCCGCCGTAGAGCACATGTGACGGTTAAAAGCTTGCAGTTTCAGTGTTTCATTAGAAGAAAAAAGTCTTTTGACCAAAAGATGGTTGGAGTTAGAATTGACATTGTGTCAGCAACCCAGATTCTCAAGATTTAGCTTCTCAAATTCTGATCCAGAAAGAAAGCAATCGAGATTGAGTCATAATCTTTTCTTCAAAGAGCATCAAGATCCAATCTAAGGTCGACACAAGCGAGCAAGTCAAAATTCAAGATTTGACTCCATAAGGCACATATATAGGAATTTTGTAACTCTTAGTTTGTAGACATATGTAGTTCTCTTCTCTTTTCCTTTAATGTAAGCAGCAAGTAACAGTAACAACAACAACAACAACAACAACAACAACAACAACAACAGTCTTAACCCTAGTGTCCGGTAGTCCCAGCTACCAAATTTTCCTAGAACTACACTGACCTGATTCTTTTATAGCCAAGGATATGTAGGCAACCTCGGAAGCAAGGTTCGGTCACCATTTTTTCAAAAAATGCTTTCAGTGGAGTGAGATGTGAGCAAAAATTAGCCATAGCATTCACTTTTCTTTGCACAAAAACTCTTCATGTTTCGAGCAAAGAGGTGTAGCTGTGAATACCTAATTTTTGCACCATTTAAATGCTCTTAAAGTTGTTAGTGTCAATTTTCCTTCACTCGTTATTTTTCTTATATTTTTGTGCATTGTTAATTGAATTTCTTATCATAAAAATACCAAAAATAATTTTCTATACTTTTCTCATTGTGTGTGCACTTTTAATTGACTAATTATTTGATAAGTTAATTGATTTCTCATATAATTAATTCAATTGTTAGCTAATTTATTTTATTAGGTTTATTTACTAGTTGGTATTAAGATTAATTAGATTTTAGATAGGATTCAAGGAAAATGGTTACAATTGAAATGATTTAAGTGGCCAAAAGTGAATGGCTAATCCATAAAAGGCTTCCAGGGGAGGGGCAAAAACGACGTAGTTTGAGCACAAAACTACGTCGTTTTGGTTAAATGATCAAGATCAAATCCTGGCTACCTTTTCTCTTTGATCCAATGGCCTAGAATTGGTGTCATGTGAGCTATAAAAGTTTAAAAATCTGATTTTTTGGCCTCATTCCCATACAAGCCCCAAGCCCTAGACCCCTCCCTCCTCATTCTCTCAAATCCCTGCCGCCGCCGCCTACAGCCGCCGCCGGAAATTGCCCACCGGCGGTGGCCGTCCTCCAAAAACCACCCAACTTACATCTTTCTCTTCATCTCTTCACCCTCTTTCTATATCCACAACCAAAATCCCCTGAATCCCCACCAAAAATCAACAAAATCAAACCTTAGGTAGTCTCCCCTTTTATTCATCTCTTTGATTTCATGGAAAATCCAACCACCCACCCCACAAACTTCACATAGACGTGTAGATCTCTAGGAGGTCCACACTTTCCCTTTAGTTTTACCTCCAAAACTCGACCACCGCCGTTCGCCCCCCACTCCGGCTACCACGCTGCCACAACCACCGCTGCCCGCCGAATTTTCCACTACCACGTCTCTGTCTTTGTTTCTTTCGACCCAAGAACCCTCTTTTACTTCCGGCATAAAGCTGGAATTCCTTTGTTTTAGCATTGGCCGGAATGAAATAAGGGTTTCAAGGTCGGACATTTGTCGCTCGAGGTCCCTGGCACCTCCGTATTGCTCGAGTTAGCAGTGACCCCCTTGTGTGGTAAAATATTGAATCCTATTACCCATGTCTCTGATTTTGTGTTTTCTTTCGTGTTCAATTTGTAGTTTTTTTTAGTTTAATTCTGTTAGTGATCATTTATTCTAGATTTTGATTTTTTCATCATTTAGAATATTAATCTCACTCTTCTGTTTCATGGTTAACATGTACTCTGTTTAGCTTCACATTTAGTTTTAGGATTGAAGTGCATTAACTTTTAGCTTCTAATTGTTGTTTTGTAATTCGTATTTAATTCGTCATGCTAATCGACTAAGTTTCAGCTTCCCGGCAGAATCACTTGTCAATTAGTTTCCCATTTGCTTAAACTATCGTCCTAGTTAGTTATCTGTTATGTTGTTGAAATGTAGAAGTTCTAGTTCTGTTTTTTTTTTCAGTTTGTTTGTAGTTCAAATGCAATTATCTATTTGGTGATTTGTTCAAAATCAGTAGGGGATGCTATTGATATTGGTTTGTGAGGGTAGTAGAATACTTGAGTGTAGGGTCCGTGTTTGATTTTCTTTATACTATTTTGGACTGTTTTGGAGTACAATACTCCAAAATTTTGTCCATATTTGGTGAAGAAAAACTGTTCATTGAACAAAAATATGGTTTTGGACAGATTTTTGGTCAAAAATCTATCATTTTGGACAGATTTTTGGCCAAACAAATCTGTCCCAAAAGTCCTTTTTCTTCTATATAAAGAGGAGGTATCTACACATATCTTGGACTCTAAAAAAGATAAATCTTCACACACACCATCTTACACTTTCATACATTTTTAGAGTTGCTTGAACACAAATATCTTTGAACAAAATAAATCAGCAGTCGTATACTTTAGTAAGCTGAAAATTTCTGCACTTTGTGAGTGAATCTTAGAGTGCAAACTTTTCGAAAAAGTAGAAGTCTTCTTTAGAGTTAGTTTTGGGCTCTTCTCTAAAGTTTTTGGGCTGTTCAAACACAATTTGCTGCTGGATTTTTGCTGATTTTGCCGTTGTTTTTCTGTTGCTGAGCTCCTATAATATTTATTTTCTGCGACCCAGGTAACCTTTACACTCTGTAATGCGTTTTTTTTAGTAGCAATTGATGAGGATTCGAGCATGTTTAGACTACTTGAAGCATATGCCAGGAAATTTACTTTACGGATGAATGTTGAGGTTTCAATCTTGAAATCAAGCTTTGGATCATAATTTTAAATTCATGACTTTTTTGCTTTATTTATTTATTGCCTCTTAGTATTTCTCTGTTAAACTTTAAGTAGTATTTTATGAGAATGTTGATCATGTTGTAGAAAAAGAAAAATTGGTAAAGACTTGATGGAAAATTTGAAAGTGGACAGAATGTGTTAGTTTAGTGTTTAATAAGATTGGCTAACAAGAATAAAGGGCCAAACGAACTAACCTGTTGGCCCATTTTCAAAGATAACAAATCTGGCCCATTTGTTTAATAAGCAAGGGCTGGCCCAATGCTAAAGCATGTTCAAAAGGGCCAGCAGTTTTGATACTCAAATAGTTGGCTCATTCCCTTTTAAATCAATGGTTGTCCACTCTTTAAAATAACAAGTTAGCACAATTGTTTTTCATATTTTTATTTTTAATCAAATAATCTCAATAAAAATCAGTTTTTTTAATTAAAATAACTTTACAACTTAGTATCCTTAATAATTAATCTAAACACTAGGCGACTAGTAGGTGCGTTTTAACTTTTTTATTCACGGACTCGCTTGCGTAGCGTGATATTAACTTTTAATATTTTAATTTATTATTCTCGTCTTATTTTTACTAGCTTTAATTAACTTCTAATTTAATTAATTCTTTTATTAGAATCGCGGATTCGCTTGTGTAGCGCGATACTTAATATTTTAATAATTTGTTTAAATGTAGTAACTTTTTAAAAAGTAATAATGTACTAATATTCCTTGTCATAACTGCGGATTCGCTTGCGCAGCGCTGTTATGATAAAATAAATAAATTTTGTTCCGATCACGTATTCACTTGCGTAATGTGGTTATGACATCTCTTAGTCAAAATTTTCTTTAATTTTTCTAATAATCCGGATATAAAAGCGGCAAGGTAAAAATATAAAAGCATATAAATATCAATTTGTCCAAAATTAATTCAAGCCAAGTTTAATTCATAAAGCGATCGTGCTAGAACCACGAGACTCGGGGAATGCATTACACCTTCTCCCCGATCAACAAAATTCCTTACCCGAACTTTGTTTTCACATACCAATAATAAAAGAGTCAAATCTTCATTTGAATATGGATTCAAATAAAAGGTGACATGGAACACCGGAAAAAATAAATTCCAAGTGACGACTCTGAACAATAAAATAATCTCTATTTTAAAATTGTCACTTCAATTGAAAAAACTCTTTAACCCACAACAATCCATAATACGCATAACGTGCATCTTTTGGGGGTAGAAAAGGGGTGTGACATAAACAATACTCCTCTAATTTATAAAAATAACATGGCATGTTCGAAATCACAAGATTGAAAGAATATTTTTGATATCTTGTATATGTCTTTAGTTTAAGACCGTAAAATTTAAAAATTTCTTTTCATTCTTAAACCTCGTGCTTTATCAAACTAATTAAGACATATAAAATTAAACATAGGGAATATTTTAAAAAAAAATAAAGACTTTCATATATACATATATATGATTCGTGTACAAAATGTGGGGCTCAATTAAGGTCATTAAAATCCAAATTGCATCCGCCCTGTCCAAGGACAGAAGCAATGTGTATTTTGAAATTTTTTTATAAATACAACTTCTATTAGAGTATATTAAATCATCTACATTTATTATTTTATTCAAATTTTGTATAATATTTTATACAATTAATAATTATTCAGCTTAAAAAAATCTCCTCTCTCTACGAAAATTATTTAATAAAATCTCAAAAATTTACCAAATTTAATGAGATCTTCATCATTTCCTATATTTAAGCTTAACTGAATTGACAAAAATCAATTATTTCTTAAAAAATCTAGAAATTCCTAAAATTTAGTCTAATCAAATTTAGTACAACTCAAATACAATGAATCTATCTCTTAAAAGATGTCCTTTGATTTTCATTAAAAATAGGTGAGATTCACCGTATGACTATATTCATTGAGTAATCATATAGTATATTATATACTATTTACATAGTGATATAGATATATTGCAATATGTTGTATAAGGTATATATTTAAATATATTAATAAACAATATATATATATATATATATATGAAATAATGGTTAAATAACATATATTAATAAAACAATATACTTTCGACCTAAAATATGCAATATACTTAAAGAAGTTATATATTATACACTATATACTATAAATATATACTATATATAGTCATCTTTAATCCAATATTATAATATATTATGTAAGTACGTATATTTGTATACGAATAATGCATTCATATATAGCATATGGATATTATGGTACTTAATATATAGTCCTCGTAAATACGACTTTCTTTATATATATGTAAATTATACTAAATATATAGGAATATTGCATCAATATTTAGTTTTTCTTGGTATACTGTAAGCATAAAAATATCTACATATATTATACCAAATTCATACATAAATATTTTGATATTTCGCCTTTAATCCTTAATACCACATGATTCAACATTTAAAAATGTGGAACCACAGTTTCTCAGAAAAATAAATAAAAACGTCAACTTATCTATTTAACAATTGATTGAATTACTAGAAAATAAAAGGGGGGGGGGGGGGGGGGGNCATGTGTGTGAAAGACAAAAGATCAATATTTCTTTACAGATTCATCTCTGCCGTTCTTTTTTTTCAGAAATCCGTTTATCTTCCTTTTTTTTCCAGATGCAACTTGTTGATAATTAGAATGAGGGTGATGTCTGGCATGCGATGTTGGTGCACCAGAACTATGGGATATCAACAAAAAATTGGTTCTTTCAATAGATCATGATTCTAAAATTTCTTCAATCCGAACATTATCTCTATCACCATTGTCCTTGATTTTCTGAGCAATCAGTTTTTTTTGATGTATTTTGATCTACACAGAATATATGGTAGGAAGAAAAGGGGAATAGACACTTGTGATATACTACAATATCTTTTACTGGAGAAATGAGGGGGGGGGGGGGGNAAAAGGGGAGAGAGAATCCGAAAGAGGCATTTTTTAAGTGAGAGAGAAACTCAAGGGAGTGATTTTAAGATATGAAAATTTGTACATAATTTAACTAAAAAGGTAATATTCTAAAATAAGTTATACTAAAAGTAATTTTGTAAAAGCAGTTGTAGGAAATATAATAAGTCTTTAAAGGGTTGTATTTTATGTAAATTTCTCTTGTAATTTTGTGTGTTCATTTGAACCCATTAACATCTTTGACTCAAATTTTATATATGTGTTAGAAAGTTCACTAAATAAGTACAAAAAATAGATTTCAAATCCAATAAATCAAATGAGTTATGATTACAAAATTTTTAACTCGAACCCATACGGTTCAAATTCTAAATATTCCTCGAATAATTCAGTTGTCTAGTTCAGATTTCTTTTTTCATATTGCAATACCTCAAATGGTTAATTGCTTCTCTATATGTGAATGTGTCTGTAACGACCCGGTCTGTCGTTACAAAGAACTTGCATTTTTATTGCTGTCATTGACTTGTCATGGATTGGTTATTCTATTATTGATGTGTTAGAGTTGATAGGCTTGAAATCGGAATGTTTAAATGAGAATTCAGTAACTTAGTCTTTAAAAATAGCCTTAAAATGGGAAAAGTCAACTGAGAGTTAACTTATTGGTAAACGACCTCGGAATGGGGATTCTATGGATCGGATAACTTCATTAGGTGATTTGGGACTTAGCAGTGCGTTCAGAATAATTTTGTGATGTCCGGTGTAGAATTAGACTTTAATTGACGAAAGTTAGTTTCTGGTGATTTCCGGTCGGCAGTGGAAAATAAGATATCGGGGTCAAAATGGAATTCTGACAGTTGGAACAGGTTCGTAATGTCATTTTGGATATGTATGCAAAATTTCAGGTCAATCGGAGTTGTTTGGATAGTTTTGACATCGTTGGTGGATTTTAGAAATTTCAAAGTTCTTAGGCTTGAATCCGATGTGATTTTGGTGTTTTGAGAGTGAAAATAAGTTTGAATGATCATAGACGTGTTATTATGGTTGGTTGGATTCCCGAGGGGCTCGGGATTGATTTCGGGTGATTAACGGACTCATTTGGACTTGAGTACATAGCTGGTTTTATGATTTTTACTCAGCATCAATTTCTTCATTTCGATCGCATGGGAAGTGGTGCGATCGCGGAGAGTTAATTTTGGGCAGGCTCAGGTTGTGCTATGCGATCGCGATCAAAGGCCCACGATCGCAGAGAAGGGGGATTGGGATTAGTGCGATCGCGTGTCCTAAGGTTCGATCGCGTAGGGAGTTTGGGGCGTGTGGGGTCAGCTGGAGAAATGCACTGTGCGATCACATGCATAGTTTTGCGATCACGAAGGAGGAGGAAGAGTGTGCTGTGCGATCGCATGAGATTTACGGCGATCACAGAGAGTAAATCACTGGGCAATTATAAAATAAACCCTCTGCGACCTAAGCCCTTTTTACACCATTTTTGTACGGACAAAGAGATTTGGGGCCGATATTTGAAGAGGGAAATCAGTTTTCTTCATAGAGGTAAGTGTTTTGATCATTAAAACTCATTTATGGTTGATTATAGGACATAATCTCAGCATTTAATTCATGAAAATATGTAGGAAAAGGTGGGTTTAGGGGTTGAGATTATGAGACCTTTAGGGGTCGATTTGAGGGGTCAAACGGACTCTGAATTCGATGTTTTTTATATGTAGGGACTCGTGAGAATATGAAGAACAGTTTTGTATAAATTTTTCTGAGTTTCGGGATGCGGACCTGGGGGTAAGGTTTTGACAAAATTCGGGGTTTTGAGCTAAATTTGATATTTTTCGATTGGAATTTATTCCTTAAGCATGAATTGATGATAAAAATCTGAACTTGATAGATTTGGAGCCTTCGGAAGTTGATACGAGAGGCAAGCATGTAGCAGAATAGTTTTCGCGCTAGTTTTGAGGTAAGTAATGTCTTTAAATCCTGTCCTGAGGGTATGAAACCCCAGACTATGTACCCTTCCACGGGTTTTGAAATGAAAAAGTTGAAACTTTGGAAATATCTTCCTATTTAGGCGACTATAGAGTTGCTACACCTCCTTTTAAGCCTATGCTTAATTAGTATTATTATATTGTGATATGATTTGGGCTGTAAGCCGTGTTTGGGGCCTAGTGACGATCTGTTTTCCCCTTGGGGGTTGTGTTACTATATTTTCCTCACTGATATGTTATGAATTTTCTCTCAGTCTTTTCCTGATAAATCGTTTTGACACTCAGAGTATTTTGATATAATTTATTGAAAAATGAAACACTGTTTTGGGTCGATAACCCGGCATATTTATGGCCTGAAGGGGAAATTGAGAGTGTCTGACTGAGTGAGGCTGCGGGACTATATTGTGAGGATGCCATGATATAAGTGAGGCTGCGGGCCTATATTGTGAGTGATCTGTGCCATGATGTGGCTTGTTATAGCGCTTGGGCTGCAGGAGCTCCTCCGGAATGTGTACACACCCCCAGTGAGCGCAGGTACCTAATGAGAGATGCCCGCGGGGCTTATGATGTGTGATTGCGAGGATGCCTGATGGGCTTATGCTGAGTGACTGTGAGGATGCCTGATGGGCTGATACCGAGTGATTGTGAGGATGCTTGACGGGCTGTTACTGAGTGACTGTGAGGATGTCTGATGGGCTGATATTGAGTGATGGTGAGGATGCCGGATGGGCAATGGTTACGAGAAATGATTTTAGCCCGAGGGGCAGTTTTATGAAGAATTTTTACTAAGTTTTTGAACTATGATTTACTTCTTTTTCAAACTGGCTTTTACTGAGGATTTTACTGAGATACACTGATAGTACACTTGTTTCAAAGGATTTTTGGAAACTGATTTCGAACTTATTATTTGATGGATACTACATAGTGATTTGGTATTTTACTAGTTTGGTGAAATTGTGTATCTGTACTGTGTGTTTTATAATTCTCAGACTGTGATTTATTTTCATTACTACTGAGTTGGCGTACATATTATTACCCCTTGTGCCTCTATGCACAGATTCAGGTGACGGTCTGGAGCAGTAGCTATCCTTGCTCGTAGTTGCAGGTTCACGAGATTTCGAGGTAGCTGCCCGGCGTCCACAGGTTCTCCATTTCCCTTCCTTATTTAGTTTTAGCGTTGGAATCAGAGACATAGATTATAGTTTTAGCAGAGTTGGATTTATTGATTCTTAGATGCTCATGACTATTGACTCTAGTCTTGGGAGGTTTTGATTAGAGTTGTTTAGACTATTATTGGGGCGCTAAGACCTAAAGAAATGATTTTATGCTATGTTTGCTATTTATTTTTGAATTGTGAACTTTTATAATTAAACAAATGCGTAGTAATGAGATGGTTGGCTAGCCTAGTTCCACGATAGGCTCCATCACGGCCTGTTAGTATTTGGGGTCGTGACAAGTTGGTATGAGAGCTTTAGGTTACGTAGGACTCAACGGTGATGAGCAGGTTTAGTAGAGTCTTGCGGATCGGTACGGAGACGTCTGTACTTATCTTAGAGAGGCTGAAGAACCCTTAGGAAACATTCCACATTCTTGAATTCTTGTCGTGCGAATCCATTTATTCAGCCAAAAACGTAACTCTTTGAATTCCTTTCATTTATTCGAATGCGCACGTGAGCGCTCGGTATCAGTTGTGCGTTTGCGGTTTGTGACTTCCATGGGTGAGATATGATTTTAGCATGTTGATAATGGGCCAGTCCGAAGGACTTGATTTCGGGTTTTGTCTGTGGCTTGAGTACTGAGATTTTAATTGGGTGAGCATGTGTTAGGGGACTTATATGTGCGTTTGTGTCCTTATTGATGGAACTTTGTGACTAGATGAATACATGGTGAGTGTAATCAGATAGTTAGATGTATTCAGGTTGTTTGATTGTGACCAAAATGAATTGGCGGGAGATGTGGCAAGAACCATTGATTATTTGACTTCTGTATTGAGTTAGAATATGGCTTCGAGTTATGAGTATTGAAGGACCTCTCGTGTAGTTTAGTTGTGGAGTGAAGTGGGTTTTCCTGTTATGTTCTAAGTTCCTGTGATGTCTTTTGAGCTGACCAATGACCCAACAGCGTCTATGTATTTGATTGTCGGTGTATTCAGCCGTGTTATAACTCCTTTGTTATTGTATTTATTGATGGCATCCTGCCGTACTCTCGTAGCCAGGGATATCATACTCGGCATTTGATGATGGTATTACAAGGATATAGAGAGGAGAAGCTTGTGTGAAGTTCTCCAAGTGTGAATTTTTAGCTCATTTCAGTAGCATTCTTCGGAGACGTGGTGTCCAGTGAAGGTATCTATGTGGTCAGACGAGTGTGAGTAGAGCTTCTACAAGCTCAAGATTTTCTTGACCTCAGCTCGAGTGTTAGTATTGCCATCAGCTTCAGGTTCTTATATCGCTTAATGGGATGTCTTGGGGGCAGGCAGTGGTTGTGTTATAATGTAGGAAGGTATAATGATTGCGTGATAGCTATGATTTTCGGAAGTGTATGGGGAGATATCATTTTGAGGTTAAGCAGGCAGGGGTATTTCCTGCGGGTTGTCCTGAGGTGTGTGACCCTTATGTTTATATGTAGCAAGTTCTTTTCTACCAGTAAATGATGTATGTTGTAATTTGAGTTTAGCTTGCTTGTGGGAGTTGGCATGATCATTACAATGGTGAATGCGAGATTTGCATACGGGTTGAGGGTTAGATGGTCTGGGTCATAGGAGCGTCTGAAGGATTTAGTTTAATCCCACCATAATATGGTGGCAGTGATAATGTGTGGGCATCGTGAGTTATCGTTTGTCTTGATCCTTGGATTTGAGACAAGTGGGGGAGTTCGTTATGGATAAGTTGATTACACGATTATGTGTTGTATTGGTTTCGTTTCGAGGTATGCTGGTGAATCAGTTATTGCCCTGTAGAGGTGGAGTCTGGGAATGGCTCGAGTAACGGGAAATTCTTCGATACAGGTTGTAATGTACCTTACGGATAATGGAATTTATTGAATGATTGAGTTGTACTTGAAAGGGTAGTGTGTGCAGTGTATGAGTTTGATTGTTGCTTCAAAGGTGTGGATTACTGTCCTAGTATGTGGATTGCAAGCGGGGTCAGGTCGTTCTGTTTACGTGGTTAGTGTAATTGAAATTGCGTAGAGTAAATGACGTTTGAGAATGGTTCAGACGGATTCAAGGTTATATGTAGTGATCGAGGATATTCAAGGTGTGAGAAAGGCTAGAACTGAGATTTACGGGGAAGGTGGCAAGCCTTGTGGTGTATTTGCATTATCATGGATTCTATCCATCAGTATTAGGAAAGTGAAGGTAACGACTTTAAATTGGCAGGAAGTCTCTTCAGGGTAAGTATTTCTAATGTGGTGCATTTGGGGATAATTGAGGGAGTATTCAGCGACTTATGAGAGGCTTAGGAGGTATATTTTTATGCTCGGGTTTGATGTGGTAAGTCGGGATTGAGAATTGTGGTATTATGACAAGAAGAAGTATCAATTCGAAGGTAAGTCAGAAGGAACTTGGATATATAGGACAACTTGGTAGTAGGTCGGATCGGCATGATAAGGGATATGGTTAGTTTTTTGGGTGTTTATAAGGTAATGAGTTGTTACAGGTGTTTATTAGCAATTCTCTTGGGATTTGGAGGCATGCGTAGCTTGGTTGAGTTAGGAGGATTCAGTCCTGACGGTTTGGTGCTGTACAAATGTGATCCAGAGAGTTCTTGATGGTTTCTACCACGTTTGGAGATGTATATTTCTACTGGCGTGAGGGCCATGTGATGTATAGTGAGTTTGCTTCTAAATGGGATCAAATGGAAAGTTCTGGGCTAGTCGAGTACGTAGTTGTTGGTGGCTAGGAAGGGAGCATGAAGGTCTCATATTTATCATATGATTGCATGGCGTATGCGGTATCTTGTGTATAGAGAGTGGCATATGTGAGGTCCCGATTTAGTTCTGGAAGGAAGGTCAGAACTGGCAACTTGAGATGATTAGGTAAAGGATACCACTATTGGGTGTCTAGATGAAAGTATACATTCAGAGAGGGAAATGTGTTTAGGGAAATGTGTTGAATACGGGTGCTTCATTGGTGTACGACACTCTTTTGTCGGATCGACTGCTGATATTCAAGGTTGTTTGGTGGAACAGAAGAATTATAGGAGTACCCCTCGTGGAATGATAAAGTATTGGGATCAGAGATGGTAATTGGTGCGCTTCATAGATTTTGAGACTGGGATTTTTATGAACTGATTATTTTTGTAGTTGTGAACTACGAAGATGCGAGCAAAGCTAGTCAAGTGTTAATATATGTCATGATTCAGTCATTATAAACCTTTGGAGAGTTATCTACATGTTGAGGGATGTACCATTTGATTGTCACTGAGCTCATTCGTGTTTCAGAGTGGTCTATCAGTTACCTTTCGGTGTTTCGAGGAGTTGTGATCGTTAGTTATATATGTGTATATGGTGTAGTTCTATCGGGGCTTTATAGCGAGATTTGAGTAAGGCAAGTAAGTAGCTGTTGCAGGATTGAGACGTGTTGGTTATGTTCTTTCTGGTTAGGTGGCATGGTATTGTCCAATTTCCCCCGTGGTTATGGAAATGCACTTCGAGTAATTGATGTCGAATTTCGCATGGTTATTGATTTTGATCAAGGTAGCTTTGAGTGTGTCATGTGGTCCAGCGGTTGGATGGGATCACGCTTTGCAGCTTAGTTAGGTAGAGGTATGATCCTTGGTGTCGGATTTGTGTGATATAGTTTCATGATGTGTATCAGGCTTTTAGCATGATGTGGTAAGGGCAAGAGAAATGGCAGGATAGTCCTCTCGTGTGAGTCTTCTCTATTTTATGAATTGAGATCTTGGTATGTGGTTATTGAGTGCACAAGTTGCACAAGTTATGGCTCTAGATGGTACTGATACTGATCGGACGAATGGTTGCTGGTTTATACGTGTATATTTCATCATCGGCAGTATGTGGAAGTGTTAGAGAGAGGCATGGTTTGATAGGAGGGTATGTACCGGTATTGAGTTGTGTGAACAACTATTATAGTTAAAAGTTATCGCTATGAGTGGTTGATCCACGCGGTATATTATGTGATTTCATCTTGAGTTACGAATATGGTTTGATACAGTGTGTTCGGGCTATTTCAGCTTATAGTCGTGGAAATTTGAACTTGTAAATTATTTCAGAAGTGGAAACTTGGTTTTAAGGGTTATGGGTGAGGATTTGATAATGAAATTTCAGTTATGTTGTGTTAATAGACCTATATGGGTTAGGGTGACGTGGGATCACCTCCGAATATGTGCATGGAGGGTTACACAACAAATTTTGGTGGTGTTGGAACAACTCCAGGCACGTTCGACGACGGACATATGTTTAAGTGGGGGAGAATGTAACGACCCAGTCTGTCGTTACGAAGAGCTTGCATTTTTATTGCTGTCATTGACTTGTCATGGATTGGTTATTCTATTATTGATGTGTTAGAGTTAATAGGCTTGAAATTGGAATGGTTAAATGAGAATTCAATAATTATCTTTAAAAATAGCCTTAAAATGGGAAAATTCAATTGCGAGTTGACTTATTGGTAAACGACCTCGAAATGCGGATTCTATGGCTCAGATAGCTTCGTTAGGTGATTTGGGACTTAGGAGTGTGTTCAGAATAATTTTGTGATGTCCGGTGTAGAATTAGGCTTGAATTGGCGAAAGTTAGTTTTTGGCGATTTTCGATCGGCAGTGGAAAATAGTATATCGGGGTCGGAATGGAATTCAAACAGTTGGAACAGGTTCGTAATGTCATTTTTGCTATGTCTGCGAAATTTCAGGTCAATCGGAGTTGTTTTGGATAGTTTTGGCATCGCAGGTGGATTTTAGAAATTTCAAAGTTCTTAGGCTTGAATCCGATGTGATTTTGGTGTTTTGAAGTTATATTTAGTGTTTAGAGTGTGCAAATAAGTTTGAATGATCATATGTGACGTTTTATTATGGTTGGTTGGGGTCCCAAGGGGCTCGGGATTGATTTCGGGTGATTAACGGGCTCATTTGGACTTGAGTACATAGCTGGTTTTCTGGTTTTTGCATAGCAGCAATTTCTTCATTTCGATCGCATAGGAAGTGGTGCGATTGCAGAGAGTTAATTTTGGGCAGGCTCAGGTTGTGCTGTGCGATCGCGATCAAAGGCTCGCGATCGCGGAGAAGGGGGTGTGGGGTCAGTGCGATCGCGTGTCCCAGGGCACGATCGCGTAGGGAGTTTGGGGCGCGTGGGGTCAGCTGGAGAAATACACTGTGCGATCGCGTGCACAATGCTGCGATCGCGAAGGAGGAGGTAGAGTGTGTTGTCGATCGCGTGAGATTTACTGCCATCGCGGAGAGTAAATCACTGGGCAGTTATAAAATAAACTCTCCACGACCTAAACCCTTTTTACACCATTTTTGTACGGACAGAGAGCTTTGTGGCCAATTTTTGAAGAGGGAAATCAGCGTTCTTCATAGAGGTAAGTGTTTTGATCATTAAAACTCGTTTATGGGTGATTATAGGACATAATCTCAGCATTTAATTCATGAAAATCAATAGAAAAATGTGGGTTTAGAACTTGAGATTATGAGACATTTAGGGGTCGATTTGAGGGGTCAAACGGACTCCGAATTCGATGTTCTTTATATGTACGAACTCGTGAGATGATGAAAAACAATTTTGTATAAAAATTTCTGAGTTTCGGGATGCGGTCCAGGGGGTCGAGTTTTTGAGCTAAATTTGATATTTTTCGATTGGAATTTATTCCTTAAGCGTGTTGCGGAATAGTTTGCGGGCTAGTTTTGAGGTAATTAATGTCGTTAAATCCTGTCCTGAGGGTATGAAACCCCGGACTATGCACCCTTCCACGGGTTTTGAAATGAAAAGGTTGAAACTTTGGAAATATCTTCCTATTTAGGCGACTATAGAGTTGCTAAACCGCCTTCTAAGCCTATGTTGTGGCTTGTTATACCGCTTCAAAGTCGCCTAAATAGGAAGATATTTCCTCAGTATGCTGCGGGGCTTATGCTGAGTGATTGCAAGGATGCCTGATGGGCTTATGTTGAGTGACTGTGAGGATGCCTGATGGGCTGATCCTGAGTGATTGTGAGGATGCCTGATGAGCTGTTACGGAGTGACTGTGAGGATGCCTGATGGGCTGATATTGAATGATGGTGAGGATGCCTGATGGGCAATGGTTACGAGAAATGATTTTAGCCCGAGGGGCAGTTTTATGAAGAATTTTTTCTATGTATTTGAACTATGATTTACTCCGTTTTCAAACTGGATTTTACTGAGAATTTTACTTAGATACATTGATATTACACTTGTTTCAAAGGATTTCTGGAAACCGATTTCGAACTTATTATTTGATGGATACTACATAGTGACTTGGTATTTTACTGGTTTAGTGAAATTGTGTATCTATACTGTGTGTTTTATATTTCTCAGACTATGATTTATTTTCATTACTACTGAGTTGGCGTACTTATCATTACTCCATGTGCCTCTGTGCACAGATTCAGGTGACGGTCGGGAGCAGTAGATGTCCTTGCTCGTAGTTGCAGGTTCACGGGATTTCGAGATAGCTGCCCAGCGTCCACAACTTCTCCATTTCCCTTCCTTATTTAGTTTTAGCTTTGGAATCATAGACATATATTATAGTTTTAGCAGAGTTAGATTTATTTATTCTTAGATACTCATGATTATTGACTCCAGTCTTGGGAGGTTTTGTTTAGAGTTGTTTAGACTATTATTGGGGCGCTCAGACCTAAATAAATGATTTTATGCTATATTTGCTGTTTATTTTTGAATTTTGAACTTTTATAATTGAACAAATGCGTAGTAATGAGATGGTTGGCTAGCCTAGTTGCCATCACAGCCTGTTAGGATTTGGGATCGTGACAGTGTCTCTATGTTCATTTATGAGTTTCTAGTTAGAATAATGAGGCTAGACAACTCAGAAAACCCAATTGACCTTTGGCTTTTTCTTGAGCCACTAATGAAAAGAATTTTGATTTCAAATATACGTGAATAGAATCATCACTTTTCTCTTCCAAAGTGGCGCAAAAAATTAAAGTAAGTGTCATATGTGAAATATTCCTTTTTTCCATTCGTAGCCAAACATAAATATTATCAGGACCCCAATTTTCTTAGTAGAATATCGTGATGGCATGTAGTCTCTACAACTAAGTAAATCTAACATTTATGAAGAAGTAACTGAAATAATAATTAATGTCTCAAAACTCTACAACTAATATATTGAAAATCTCCACAACTCAGCATACATATATTTGCCCAAAACCCGGCGAAATACAAGTCACAAGCTTTATAAAGTGATACAAAATATCTCTATACATCAATGTCTAATAAAGAATAAGGAAATAAAATAATCTAGGTAGAGAGGGACTCCGAGGTCTGCAGATGCCGGCAAGTATACCTTGAAGTCTCCGAAACCGAGCTCTCGTTAGTTCCTAGACTGGTAGGAAGTACCCAGGTCTACAAAAAAAGACGTGCAGAAGCGTAGCGTGAGTACACCGCAACGACACCCAGTAAATTCCAAGCCTAACCTCCGTAGGGTAGTGACGAGATCAGGTCAAGGACCTACTGGAATAAATAAGAAACTGAATAAGTGTATAACAGTGAAATAGTGATAACAATGGAAGTGAGATAATTAAGGAAGTCCACCGAGAATAGCTACACCGAACTAAGGCAAATAATACTTCACAAAAGAAAACAAGGGATAATATGATGCATAACAAAACAACAGAACACAAGTGAAGAAATAGAAAGTATCAACAAGAGTCACTACCGAGGTACCTCCTCGTCTCACATCATAAATCAATTCACAATCTTTCTTTATATCAACGCGGAGCCTTGTATTTAGTTTTGAAAATTATTTTTCCCGAAATAGCATCTCGGGTTTTAGCCCACCTTATCACACTGCTTGACTTTTATTATTTCCCTACTAGCCACACACATCATGCCCACCTTGTACTAGAATATCATAACTTGCCAAAGAAACCAACAACAATAGTGTTTTCACAATAGATAGCCCATGACTCAATCACAATGTATACAAAAGTCTAAAAAATAATAACCGGTAGTGAATAACACAACACGGATAGTATTTTAAAACTTAACACTTTGACTCAATGCAAATCACGACCTTTATAAATCAATACCAAATTCAACAACACGATATTCCAAGAATTACAACTTCAAGTAAAGAGTTCAACAGTTAAATAATGAATGAGGAATAAAGGAAACAAGAACTTCAGCTAAACATGTAGAACTATTAGCAAGTAAGAGATAAGACAAGTAGAACATTACTAATGATGATGAAAATAACATGTTAAAATTACTCAATTAAGGCATGGAAGAAATCCACATAGCTAAAACTGATAAATTTCCACATTTAGTCCGTGTACACGCTCGTCACCTTGTGTACACGGCTTCCACACATCGCAATTATCATAAAACAACATAAATCCTAAGGGGTAATTCACCCACACAAAGTTAGGCAAGACAGTTACCTCAAAACACGCTAACTCAATCTAGCAATAGGCCTTTCCCCCGATTATCCAACTCTGAACGGCTCGAATCTAGCCAAAACAACTTCATACCATAAATATAAACTATAGGAAACTAATTCAAATAATAAAATTACGATCGTTGTAAAGAAATAAAAAGTCCACTAAAAAAGTCAGTCCGGGTCCGCATCTCAGAACCCGACCAAAATTACAAAATTCGAAGACCCATTCAATAACGAGTCCAACAATACAAGAATTACTCAAATTTGACCTCGAATCTCCTTTCAAAACCCTAAAATTTGGTCTAGGAAGATTTCACCTCCCCCCCCCCAAATTTCCAACTCAATTCATTAATTAGATGATGAAATTAATAATAGATTCATGAAATATAGTCCAATCCAGGTTAGAATCACTTACCCCAACGAGTTCCTTGAAAAACTCTCAAAAAATCGCCTCACACCGAGCTCTCTATGTCCAAAATAATAAAAGTGAGATGAAACCTCATTTCTGAAAATTTATTCTACTGCCCAGTGATTTCCTCTTCGCGATCGCGAAGACCAAAGATGCGACCGTCACAAAAAGACATATGCAAACACACACAGATCGCGAACACAATGAATGAGCTTCCTCCCCCATGAGACCGCGTCCAAGGCCACGCGAACGTGTAGCACAAGCCATCCTCAGCCCCCAACCTTGCCTTTCTTATTCTCGAATGCGATCTAACCCATGCGTTAGCGATGAGAAAACTCTGCACACTTCGTGAAGCAGCCTCAACCAACGATTGCATAGAAAAAAATGCACTAGTGCCAAACAACTCTTCGCGATCGCGATAACCCACTCGCGATCGCGTATAAGGAAAGCAGTAACAGCAAATCAACAGTTCTTCAAGGTTCCGAAATGCACTGAACATGGTCCGAGTTACACCTGAGGCCATCGGGGCCTTAATCAAACATACCAACAAGTCTTAAAGTATCATATAAACACACTCAAGTGTCAAATAACATCAAACAACACTAGAACCACAAATCTAGCATTGATTCAAGCCTAAGGAACATATGAACTTCAGAATTTCAAAACTAATGTCGTTTCATACCAAAACAACTCCGATTGAATTCAAATTTTGCACACAAGTCATAAATGACATGACAAAACTATTCTAACTTCCAGAATCAAAATCCGACCCCGATATCAATAAAGTCATTTCCCGGCCAAACTTTCCAGCCTTCCAAACCTTCAACTTTTCAACTTTCGCCAATTCACACCGAAATGACGTACAAACCTCAAAATCAATATCCGGAGACGTTCCTAAGTTAAAAATCACCTTACAAAACTATTGGAACCGTCAAAACTCCATTCCAGAGTCGTCAACACAAAATTCAAATTGCGGTCAACTTTTACAACTTAAAGCTCCAACTTAGGGACTATCTGTCCCATTTCACTCCGAAGGTCACCCGAAACCAAATCCAAACACTCCGCAAAGTCACATAACCATAATTTAACATAGGGGAGGAAATAAATAGGAGATCATGGCTAAAATACTTAAAACGACCAGCCGGGTCATTACATCCTCCCCTCCTTAAAACAAAGGTTTGTCCTCGAACGAGTATAGAGACATACCTGAAGTGGTGAAAAGATGAGGATAACGGTTACGCATATTGATGAGCACAAAAAACAACACTAAATTGATTCTCGCTAGCCAAAAATAGTATAGTATGATTATCGTCTCCACATGGATTGGATTTAAACAATGCTCGAATAATCTTCAGTTGATTACTATCCAGGAAAATTAAAACACTTGATTTGATGACTATTACAACGATTAACTAGGAAAAATTTAAGCAAGTGATAATTGATAACAAAAGACAGCATATGAGCAACCAAGAAATATCAATGAGTGGAATAAGGGTATTTGAATAGATAGGCGCAAGATTATTGACTCAGGATCCAATTCTTGAGTTAATTTACTCTATAATACTATTGATTCTCACGAATTCAACAGATAATCAGATTACACTTGAATTTAAAGTTTCTATTTCAATTAAACATTAATTTCAATAATTAATCCAATTGAAGCACGACAAACAATTGCAAGAATAAAATGATGGTTATGATCTAAAGGGTAACTTCTCTCGAATATTTCCCTATTTTCTAGTTCAATTAATAATTCAGGAGGCTTTCTTGATTACCTATTTGAATCACAAATTTAAACTAGAGCATAAAATATGAAGAGATCTAATATCACACTCCTCTTTCGATAAAGAAAATTAATAAATAACTCCACAATACAAATTAAAACTCTATCAATTAGTTCCAACAATTATCAAGAATCGAATCCTAAATCAAGTTATCAAACACCGTATCTGTCAACACCCTAATGAAATTTACTCCATAGCTATGGAATAAGTAATCTCAGTAAGGTTTAAAAACAAAGAAGGCATCAATGCTAATGATTCTATACAAACTCTCGTATTTCATCGATTATTGATGGAAAATCTTGACGAATTTTTGAGTCTTCTAGCCTTAGTTGGATTTCCAATCTTTCGTAGGTCAAAATTGCTCTAAAAATCATGTTTTTGATGTATCTATATCATGTACAAACAAGCCCGAACAAAACTACCCTTTCTTAGCCGAACTAGGAAATCACTCTGACAATTTTGCACACCCGCGCCGCGTGCCGTTCCATGCTGCGCACTTGTGAGGAAGTTCAGAGAGGTGAGATTTTGACAGGCAACAACAACTACACAGCCGCGTCGCGCCTCATGCGGCGCGACTGTCAGGTTTTCTCATAGTAAATAGTTTGTCCCCCTTTTGACATCCAGACTTGGTACTCGGCACCTGAACGTGCTCTCAGCTTAATTTCTTTGACTTCTACTCAAACTTCAAAGCTCTAACTTGTTCGATTCCGCTCCAAATTAACTTAATAGCTCAAGATCATTTCCTGCAAGGCATAAAATACGTAATAAGTGTAATTCACTATCGTTTAAGCCCAAACACGCGTAAAATGTAGTGATTGGAGGGCAATACTACGGCTAAAACACTGGTTTATAGCCTCCATCGACACCCCCCAAACTTAGAGCATTGCTCGTCCCGGAGCAATTAAACTACACTTCACATAGGGACGACCTTTTTATTAAAAAACTTCCCTAACACCACATGCCAAGAATATTTAAAATAGACTAAGCACCATATCATAACATCCCTCAAGACTCGATTCAAAAACACCACGCATTTCACAACCTGTTCACTTACTCTAACACAGAGGTCAAAGACTTTACCTTACATTCACAAGTCATGTTCCCTCACAAATAATAGAGAGTAGTTCCACACAGAGTAAAATTCAAGAACAAATCGGAACTCGAGTTAGAAAGAATTCACTCACTCTCAGAAATAAAATTCATGCGCCACTGAGAATGTACCATAGGCTTGCCCGTAGTATAATACTCTACTAATTGAGCTCATTCAACTAAGGATCAAGTAGGACTTTATTTTGGTTGTAATATCGGCTGCGGGGCGGGTAGAATACATATGGATATAATGGCGACATCTCCCTGAGAACTTTAACACATATACTTTAACAATTCAAACCCCACATTTGTGTTGAAATAATCTCCAACCTTCACAACATAATACCCTCAAGCTCCTAATTTCTTTAAGTACATACAAAGCAAGAGTTGCCACTAGAAAGGGATAGTTTTCTTCATAATAAATACAAACACCAACAATTTTTTCTTTTCTTTCTCCCCCCTTTTTATTTTCAATTCCCCAAAAGTTTTTCTCATATTTTTTTTCAAACAGTGCAACTTTCTCCATTTTTATAGTTCCACTCATAATCCAATCATACCTCCACTTAATTTTTAAAAAGCTCATAAATACATCAAGTTCTCAAGAGAGGTAAACGATTCAAATAGATAGTCAATTCAAACAAATGGGTCAAGCTTTTAGTGTTGTTGCCAAAGAAAAAAGGATTACATGCTCAAACAGGTTAACTAGGATACAACATCATTAGGCGGGCCACATACATATGATTGGATCAACAAAGAAATATCTATATCACTTCCTTGATTGAACAAGACTACTATTTCACTTTAGAAACACACAAGGTTAGTTCTAGACATCACTGACATGCACAGAATATCAACAAAAATCTTACTCACACATTGGCAAATAACTCATTTAGGATTGAATATATCACGACTTTCTAGTCAAAGTATTTAAGTAAAATTACAATAAACCAATTTAAGGCACTAATCTTAGAGTCAAGAACTGCGCCTAGGCGCCACAACTAAGGGCACTCACCACCCTCAAGGAATATGCAGTCAAGGAAATTTTCTTCAAAATTAGCACTATGACTCGAGATTCTTTATTCCTATAAAACTAAAAAAAATAACGAAACCCGATTCAATTAAAAATCCTTGAAGAACCGCGACACAAATAAAAATCAAGGGGGAATTGTTACACTACCTAAGAAAGAAAAATAAAAGATATATTTTGGATTTTCAATTATTTATTTATTTTTTTGTATTTTCTTGTTCGACTTAAAATCCCTGAAGATGCCAGTCGGCGAAATCTTGTCGTGCCCCCTTTTTCCCTCTCCTTGCGGATCAGTCAGGGGTTTACATTATTGGGACAACTCGTTTCCTTTTGGGAAAAGGGGTATGTAAGGAATTGAAGAGTCGCCAGCTAACGAATTAAGGTGTTTTAGGGCACCTACTAAGGGTCATTATAGCACAAATTTGAATAACCAGAGATTGGGTAAGGGCTTGAAATTACTTCAAGGGGAAGGTGTTAGACACTCCTCAAAGTCCACAACTATTGTTCCACGCCAAACAAGCTTTGTGAATTTAAACAAGTAGCAAATAATCTTAAACAAATAAAGGTTTTCAAAAGATTCACAGTCTAAGCACACATGTGAAGTAAAGTTTTAGAAGATTTAAATTCTAAGCACATATATAAGGTTTTGAAAGATTTACAGTCTAAGCACACATGTGTAAGGGATAGGGGAGTCCTAGGTTGTTTATCATATAGGATCACATCAGTACAATATCTGGTAATCACTCCTCAGAAAATGGATACACGTGGCATTAGCGCACGTGTCATCATATCTATATCTACCCTTTCCCACCCCTTAGCGGTTATTTAAGCGAGTGTTGTTTAGCGACCTCTATGCGTGCTGTTACCCGTCCCTTCTTAATGGTCCTGGAGGAAATTAGGACCTCTACCTATAGGTAGTTCTAGACAGACCCCTAAGGTTTAAAAGGAGAAAATACTAGGAGACAAGCAAGAACAAATAGGACGTTAGCAGATAAAGGCAGGAAAGAACAATTAAGAGGCTCAGATTTACCTCCACAGATAATGCACGTAAACAGAGCGACTCAAACACAAACAAGGGGAATTTTTATTAGACATGATCCTAAAGTATGATGTCTAAGTGAATATCAAAACACAGAAGATATGCAGTTTTATTATATAAACCCAGAAGCAGGGGCCCTAATCAGTTTGCCTACTGATTTTAAGCCTGTTAACCATTAAGCAGCAAACCCAAAAGAAACAGTTTTCCAGTTTTATAAAGGTTGATTACCTAAGGCTTGCCTAGGCGTGGGAGGGTAATGCACAATAGTTACCAGAATTGTTAAAAAACTGTTTAGAAGTTGTTATACCTAAAGCATGTTGTTCTAAGTGTTGCAAAATACAAGGATTATTACCAGTTTATTTAAAACAGGATGATCAAATGTGAGACTGTCTTATGTCCCTTTTCATGCATTATTAGTTTAACTAGGTGTGACTGGGTGAGATCCTAAAGCATGGTAACTACTATGCACATAGAGATGCAGAATTCCTAAAGCATGATTTCTAAATGCACAGGAAGTTACAACATAATTTCAGGATGTGCAGGAGAAACATTTTTTGTGTTGATGCTATTATTTAGCCTAGAAGAAAGATTTCTAAGTGATAAATAGGGTCAAATGAGATGCCGAAGCAGTAAACCTAAAACATGATATTTAATGCATGACATGCTTAGAATGTATTGGTCCTAAATATGGATTCTAATGCACATATAGGAAATGTAAACCTAAGGCATGGTTTCTACCCATTGATATTGATAACATATATAGATACCCTCCCCTTTTCACTAGCCAACCCCAATATTCGTTTACAATAATTATTACAAACCAATATTGAATGAATTACATAAAGAGAAATAAGAAGTTACACTATAGGGAGCCTAAAAACAGGCCCAGATGCCCAAATATTTCATAGCCTTTCTCATATGCGGATGTATTAGAGTTCCCTAAGGACCTCAAGGGATCCTGGTCAGTGCTCACACCCAGATTTCACCACCATAACTGAGTAAGTGCAGTGTGGAAGTGTCAGCTCCAATGCATCAGAGTTCAGAGGGATGTCATAGGGATCCCTAAGAAGTCACACATTGGAGGGGCAGAACTTAAGGACCTAAGAGTAGAGTGAGAGTGCGTGACATAGTTTTGAAAAGGTTTTAGTAGGAAAGCAGTGTGAAAAGAGACTTAGTTGAAATAGTTTTGTAAATAAGAGAGTTTTTTAGTAAGACAACTTTTGAAAACAGTTGTGTAATTAAACAAACAGTAGGTCAGTCAAACAAGTTCAGCAACACTCAGAGAACAAACCTTCACACATGGTTAATTGGGGATTGGGGGGATAAATAGAGCATGTTTGGTTAACACATAACAGGTAGAAGTCCTTTACACCTGGTGCAGATAGTAACACATAGATTCAGGAGTACCAATTAGACATAGTTACAGAATCTGAAATTCTTAGGGGATTCAGTAGAGTATAGGATTTCATACTAAACATGATTGAGCATTAAGACAACATATGATAACAAATAAATAGGTGCATACTAGAACCAGGCAATGGTACACAAGCATTAAAAAACAGGGTAAAGTCAGGCTACTGATTCATAAGAGCATGCTGACCCTAAAGAGGTAAGACATAACTAGCACACTTAGATGAAGCAAATAGGTCAATTACATGTCGAACAACAAAACCATAGGTAGAAGCAGATTAGAAACATGATGAACTGAAGTAGCAAAAGAAACATATTGTTTTTGAGACTTGAATTGAAATCAGAACATACCAGTAAAGAAGATAGAAAACACAAAGTGAAGGATAGGAGAGCACAATAATTAGCCTTGGGTTACAGCCGGCTAAATCAGAACAATAGCAAGTAGCAAAGAAAGAAAGCATAAAGCTTTGAGTGTGAGAGATAGTTTTTGAACCAATGTGTTCGTGTGTTGGTGTTAATGAGAGAGCATGTATATATAGTTTGAAACTAGGTAGAATAATAAGGTAAGAATCAAACTCAAGCAGTAATTATGGGGAGTCAGAATCAATCAGTATAAAATCAATATAAGTACTCCTCAATAAACAGAGTTAACTTTAAGTAGTGAAGACAAATAAGGAAGGAGATCACATATGACTAGAATATAACACATAAGTAAATATTTCAACACACTAAGTATAGTATAGGTAATTAAGCTAGGTACATAATATTCTAAATTAAGGAAAGACTTGTGAGAATCGATTGACAGTGTAGTCAATCACATAATAAGGCAAGAAAATAACTTATAATTCAGAAATCAGTAGAGAATAAAAGATATCAATCACAGGGAATTAGGGATTCAAATAGAAGGCAATATTAACTAAAGGAAAGTACCACAAATGAACGAAAAATATAGGCAGGGAGAAGCATGAAATCAGAAACCCTAATAAGCCTGGTAAAGTAAAAATCACACAAAATCAGAGATTCAAACTAGAACATAGTACTGACTAGGGGGATTAACACAAATTTCTGAGAATAAGCGAGATAAACACAGCGTATGCAGAAAGAAGTAAGAATCAGAAACCCTAATAAGCCAAATAGGGTAAAAATCACAAAAGCACTGAACGTTCATGAGAAACAAGAACACATATAGATTAGACGAACAAATTATCAAAGACATACTCAAAACCAAATATTAAGACTAAAAGACTTAGGGTTTTCAACATAATGAATCGGATAAAAAGGGAAAAACTTAAATAACTGTTTAAACATAGTAAGAATCATAGAATGATACTGAAAATCAGAGGGAAAGTCATGTTTGAAAAGGGGTTAAGAAACCCTAGTTTTGAAGATGAAGAAACATTTTAAAAATTGGGAAGATTCTTAGGGAAAACAGTAAAGATAACTCAAAATATACTCAGATATATTGCAGATCTGAAGAGTCAAGAGATGAGTTAGGGTTTCGAGAGAGATAACCCAGAGATAGAGAGATTCCGGCTTAGAAGCCATGGATCTAGCTGGAAAATAGAAAGTTCTTACTCAGACGGCCAAGGGTGGATTGAGAACGGCATGAAAAGACAATATGTGTGAGCTGAACTACCGCTGGTCCCTTGAGGACCTCAGGGTAGCAGGAATCTGGCATGTGAGGGAGCCATGGAGGCTAGGGGTGGTGGTGGAACCACCATTGTTACCGGCGAGCCAACGACCAGTGAGAGGAGAGTAGGGTTTAGCAGAGAGAGCTTGAGAGAGATGAGAAGATATAACGGCGGAGAGTGATGAGAGAAATGAGAGAATGAGGGTTTGGGGGGGTAGGTATTTTAGGTTAATTAAGGAAAGAGTGAATCTGGGTCGTTGATCAAAATTGATCAACATCCGAGATTAAATAAGGTCTGGACCGGGTAATGAATTTAGTTGATTGGGCCTGGGTATTGGGATAATTTAATTGAGGTTTGGGGCTGGTTTAGTTTAGGCTAGAATTGAAATGAAATTAAACTATTTGTTAAATACCCAATTAAATTAATTAAAATAATTTGTAAAAATGGCTAATAATCATAAAAAATGAAATTCATGCATAGAAAACAATTTAAAAATGATTACTTAGTATTTTAAAATACAAATGACTAAGTTTTGGGTAAAAATGGTATAAAATCATATGATTGGGCTATAATTGCAATAGCCAAAAGATGCCAAATTGGCTATTTATTGAATAATTTGGCCTATAGGACCATGAATAATAAATTAAATCAAGAAATGCTTTTGAAATCATTTGTGATGCAGTTTTGTAATTATTTATTGGAAATAAAATGCTGGGTAAATTAATAAAAATATAGGAAAATTATTAAAAAATACCAATTTCTATTAATGCATGATTTTGAAGGTATATATGCCATTTAATTTTTTTTTTGGGAAAAATTGGTTCTAACCTTTATTGGACTATATTTCATCAATCTATTTTTAGTTGCATCATCTAATTAGTTAATTGAGTTGGAAATTTGGGGGAAAATGGAGAACACTTCCTAGACTAAATTTTGGGTTTTGAAAGGCGATTTGAGGTCGAATTTGAGTAATTCGTTGCACTCGTTATTGAATGGGTGTTCAAATTTTGTAGTTTTGGTGAAGTTCTAAGACGAGGGTCCGGTTTGACTTTTTAAGTTGACGTTTTATTTCTTTGCAAAGATCGTAATATTATTATACGAATTAGTTTCCTATAGTTTGTATTTATGGTATGAAGTTGTTTTGGCTAGATTCGAGTCGTTTGGAATTGGATAATCGAGGAAAATTCCTATTAGTGGATTGAGTTAGCGTGTTATAAGGTAAGTGTCTTACCTAACTTTGTATGGGAAATTAACCCTTAGGATTGTTGTTGTTTTCTATTAATTGTGATGTGTGGAAGCCGTGTACTCAAGGTGACGAGTGTGTACATGGGCTAAATGTGAAAATTTACCAGGTTTAGCCATGTAGATTCCTTTCATGCCTTAATTGAGTTTTCTTAACATGTTATATTCATCATCATTAGTCTATTTTTACATGTTCTACTTGTCTTATCTCTTACTTGCTAATTTCTCTACATGTTTAAAAGTTCTTGTTTCCTTTATTCCGTATTTGTTATTTAACCGTTGAACTCTTTACTTGAAGTTGTTACTCTTGGAATATCTTGATATTGAAATTGGTATTGCGTTATAAAGGTTGTGATTCGCACTGAGACAAAGATTCACTACCGGTTATTATTGTTGAGACTTTTGTGTACATTGTGGTTGAGCCATGGACTATCTATTGTGAAAACACGTTTGCCGCTAGTTTCTTTGGCAAGTTGTAATATCGAGCACTTGAGGTGCGATTTGGGATACGTTATGACGTTGATACACATGCGGTGGTATAGGGTTTGGGGTTCAAACACATGTGGTAAGATAAGGTGGTCATGATACGCACGACTAGTAGGGGAACTACTAGAAGCCACGCAGTGTGATAAGGTGGCAAAAACGCAGGATGCTATTTCGGGAAAAATAATTTTCAAAACTAAATGCAAAGCTCCCCCGGTGATATAAGGAAAGATTATGAATTTATTTTTTATTTGAGACTAGGCGACACCTCGGTAGTGACTCATGTTGATACTTTCTATTTCTTCACTTGTGTTCTATTGTTTTGTTAGTGTCATAGTATCCATTGTTTTCTTCTGTGAAGTATTATTTGCCTTTTTCGGTGTATCTATTCTCGGTGTACTTTCTTAATTGTCTCATTTCTATTGTTATCATTAATTCACTGTATACACTTGTTCAGTTTCTTATTTATTCCAGTAGGTCCTTGACCTGACCTCGTCACTACTCTACCGAGGTTAGGCTGGGCACTAACTGGGTACCATTGTGGTGTACTCACGCTATGCTTCTGCACATCTTTTCATGCAGATCCAGGTACCTCCTATCAGTCCATGCACTAGCAAGAGCTCGGTTATGGAGACTTCAAGGTATACCTGCCGGTGTTCGTAGGCCTCAGAGTCCCCCTCTACCTAGATTATCTTATTTCCTTATCCTTTATTAGACAGTGATGTATAGAGATATTCAGTATCACTTCATAGAGCTTGTGACATGTATTTCGCGGGATTTTGGGAAAATATATGTATGTTGAGTTATAGAGATTTTAAAATATATTAGTTGTTGAGTTTTGAGACTTCAATTATTATTTCAATTACTTCTGCATAAATGTTAGGCTTACCTAGTCTTAGGGATTAGGTTCCATCACGACATCCTACAGAGGGAAATTGGGATCGTGACAAGTTGGTATCAGAACTCTAGGTTCATAGGTATTACGAGTCACAAGTAGATTTAGTAGGGTCTCACGGATCGGTATGGAAACGTTTGTACTCATCTAAAAGAGGCTAAGGAGCTGTTGGGAAATTTTTTTACTTCTTTGATTCCTTATCCTGTGAATTTGTTGACTTCAAAATTCTAAATATCCGCATTTCTATTCTCCCACAGATAGTGAGGACACGCACATCTGGATTGGATGATAAGACATCTATGCCCCTTGCTAGAGCCGCGAGAGATCGCGGCAGTGGCCCAGGACGGCCATGTGGTGCAGCCAGAGCACTTGCCCGAGCTGCTATAGAGGAACCACCAGTAGCTCCAGTTGGAGAACAGGCACCTGAGGCACCTGTTAATACCTCTGCACTTCAGGAGACTCTCGCCCAGTTTTTGAGCATGTTTGGTGCTCTAGCTTAGGCGGGGGTGATCCCACTTGCTCCTTTCACATCTCAGGCCAGGGGAGGAGCACAGACTCCGGCGACCCGTACCCTATAGCAGCGTGTCCAGGTTGACCAAGTCCTAGAGGTCATACCAGTGCTGTCGATTGTCACAGTTTAGCCTGAGGTTAGGGGTAGTAGCTTCTGAGGAGGAGGAGCTTAGGCTCGAGAGTTACAAGAAGTACCACCCTCCTACTTTTAGCATTTTGGCTTCAGAGGATGCCTAGGGTTCTCTTGAGGAGTACCACTGTATCCTCCGTACTATGGGTATTATGTAGTCGAGTGGAGCTACTCTCACTACGTTCTAGCTTAAGGGAGCTGCTTATCAGTGTTGGCGAACGTATGAGTTGGGTAGCCCAATCGAGGCAGCTTCACTCACCTGGGCTAATTCTCAAAGATGTTAATGAGGGAGTTTGTTTCCCAGAGCCTTCGTGATGCATGCCGTACAGGGTTTGTGCAGTTGTGCTAGGGTGTTATGGCCGTATCGGAGTATGCTGTCAGGTTCAGCGAGTTGTCCTGACATGCACTAGCTTTAGTCTCCACAATCAAAGAGTGTGTGTCGATTTATCGCAATTTATCGAGGGGCTCAACCACAGTATTTGATTCAGCATGGCTCAAGAGTTGGAGATTGACATCCCATACCATCATATAGTAGCGATCGCTAGGAGATTAGAGGGTATGTGGGCCCGGGAGATAGAGGAGAGAAAAACCAAGGGGCCTCGAGATTCTAGAATATATAGTGATGCCCGTACCCCAGTTGCAGCCCGTCATGGTAGAGGCTATGTGAGCCGTCATGTTCATTCATCACTTCCATCTTCCAGCGGCATTTCGGCTACTCCCAAGCCTCAAGTTTCCTATTATGCATTGCCATTGTCTAGTGCACCTCTTGTAGGGGGTGCTTTCAATGGTCAGCCTAGACAACCGGGCTGGAGCCAGTTCCAATAGCCACATCCTCCGAGTGCTTGTTTTAAGTGTGGTGAGACTCATCATATAGTGAGGGGCTACCCCAGACTCAGGAGGGGTGCACCTCCACAGACTAGTCAGGACCCACGTATTCCATAGGGCCCTCAGGCTTCCAGGCTATGGTTACCGCACCAGTTGCCACTCCACTTGCACAACCAGCTAGCGGTCGAGGTCGGGCAGGTCGAGGTCGCCCTAGAGGGGGAGGCTAGGCCAGATGTTATGCTTTTCCTACTAGGACAGAGGTTGTTGCATCTGACTTAGTTATCACATGTATTGTTCCGGTTTGTCATAGAGATGTATCAATCTTATTTGATCCAGGATTCACATATTCCTATGTATCATCTTACTTTTGTCTATATTTGGGTGTGTCCCGTGTTTCTCTGAGTTCTCCAATTTATGTGTCCATGCCTGTGGGAGATTCAATTGTTGTTGACTGAGTGTATCGGTCATGTTTAGTTGTTCTTGGTGGTTTTGGAACCATAGCCGATCTATTGTTACTCAGCATGGTATATTTTGATGTTACTTTAGGCATGGACTAGTTGTCACCCTATCATGTTATTCTTAATTGTCACGCCAAGACAGTGATGTTGACTATGCCCGGATTGCCGCGATTGTAGTGAAGGGGCACTTTGGATTATGTTACTAGCAGGGTGGTGTCTTTCCTTTAGGCACATCGAATGGTTGGAAAGGGATGTGATGCATATCTACCATATGTGAGAGATGTTAGTGTTGATACTCCTACCATTGAGTCAGTTCCAGTAGTGAAGGACTATCCAGATGTATTTTTGGTGGATCTTCCGAGCATGCCGCCCGATAGGGATATCGATTTGGGTATTGATCTATTGCTGGGCACTCAGCCCATTTCTATTCCACCATATTGTATGGCCCCAATGGAGCTGAATGAGTTAAAGAGCAGTTGCAGGAGCTTCTTGATAAGGGCTTCATTCGGTCCAGTATGTCACCTTGGGGTGCTTCAGTCTTGTTTGTAAAGAAGATGGATTATTCTATGCGCATGTGTATTGATTATCACAAGTTGAACAAGGTTACAGTGAAGAACAGTTATCCATTGCCATGCATTGATGACGTATTTGATCAGCTACAGGGTGCTAGAGTGTTCTCAAAGAATGATTTGCGGTCAATCTATCATCACTTGAAGATTTGGAAGCTGGATATTCTAAAATCTTCCTTCAAGACTCGGTATGGTCATTATGAGTTCTTTTTTATGTCATTTGAGTTGACTAATGCCCCAGCAACATTCATGCACTTGATGTATAGTGTATTCCAGCCCTATCTCGACTCATTCATCATTGTGTTTATTTACGACATCTTGGTGTACTCTCGGAACTGGAGGATCATGAGCAACACTTGAGGAACGTGCTTCAGACCTGGAGAGAAAAGACGTTGTATGCAAAACTTTCAAATTGTGAAATTTGTCTTGTTTTGGTGGAGATTTTGGGTCATGTAGTGTCAAGTGAGGGGATCAAAGTAGATCCGAGGAAGATTTGAAGCACTTCAGATATGGCCCAGACCATTTTTAGCTTCTGAGATTCGAAGTTTTCTTGGTTTCACAGGGTATTATTGCCAATTCATAGAGGGTTTCTCATCTATTGCAACTCCTATGACCAGATTGACCTAGATGGGTGCTCCGTTCAGGTGGACCGAGGAGTGTGAGGAGAGCTTTCAAAAGCTCAAGACAACTTTGACTACAACCATAGTGTTGGTATTGCCTACGGGTTCGGGGTCTTACAATGTGTATTGTGGTGCGTTACGTGTTGGCCTCGGCACGGTGATTATGCAAGACGGTAAGGTGATTTCCTACGCATCTAGAGAGATGAAGGTGCATGAGAGGAACTATCATGTCCACGACCTTGAGTTAGCAGCTATTATTCATACCTTGAAGATTTGGCGGTACTATTTTTACGGTGTTCCTTGTGAGGTCTATACCAACCACCAGAGTCTACAACATCCGTTCAAATCGAAGGATCTTAAATTTCATCAGCGAAGATGGTTAGAGTTGCATAAGAACTATGGTATCACCAATCTATATCATTCACGGAAGGCCAATATGGTGGTTGATGCATTGAGTCATAAGGTAGAGAGCTTAGGTCGTTTAGCATATCTATCGGTAGCGGAGAAGCCATTAGAATTGGTTGTTCAGGACTTGGCCAACCAGTTTGTTATATTAGATGTTTTAGAGCTTTTCCTCAATGAAGACCCCCATTTGCTTGTCCTCAAAGACACGGTTCAGCACGGCGATGCCAAGGAGGTCACTATTGGGGATGCGGGTGTGTTACGGATGCAGGGCATACTATGTGTGCCTAATGTTGATGGTTTGTGTGAGTTGATTCTTCAGGAGGCCCATAGGTTGCGGTACTCCATTCATCCAGGTGCCTCCAAGATGTATCAGGACTTGAGGTATCAATATTGGTGGAGGAGAATGAAGAAGGACATAATGGAGTATATAGCTTGGTGCCTAAATTGTCAACAGGTGAAGTATGAGCATCAGCGGCCAGATGGATTGCTTCAGAGGCTAGAGATTCCAGAGTGGAAATGGGAGCGGGTTACTATGGATTTTGTTTTTGGGCTCCCACAAACTCAGAGGAAGTTCGATGCAGTATGGGTGATTGTGGATAGGTTGCCATGTCAGCTCATTTCATTCCAATGGTGACTACTTATTCTTTAGAGCAGCTGGCTCAGGTCTACATTCGTGAGATTTTCATACTTCATGGTGTGTCGGTATCCATCATCTCTATTAGGGGTGCGCAATTTACATTGCGGTTTTGGAGGGTCGTACAACGCGATTTAGTCACATGAGTGGAGTTGAGTACAACATTTCACCCTCAGACGGACGGACAGTCCAAGCGCAATATTCAGATATTGGAGGATATGCTTCGTGCGTGTGTGATGGAGTTTGGGAGTTTTCGGATCACTTCTTGCCTCTTGCGGAGGTTTCCTACATCAACAACTACTAGTCGAGCATTCAAATGGCTCTGTATGAGGCCTTATATAGGAGGCGGTGCCGATCTCTAGCGGGTTAGTTTGAGCCATGTAAGGCTAGGCTATTAGGTCAGACTTGGTTCAAGATGATTTGGAAAATGTTAGATTGATTCAAGATCGGCTTTGCATAGCCCAATCTAGACAGAAGATTTATGCGGATCGGAAGGTTCACGATGTTGTATTCATGGTAGAGGATCGGGTCTTCCTTTCGGTTTCGCCCATGAAGGGTGTTATGAGGTTCGGGAAGAAGGCAATGTTGAGCCCTAGGTATATCGAGCCTTTTGAGATTCTTAAGAGGATTGGAGAGATGACCTACAAGCTTGCACTGCTACCAAGTCTAGCTGCAGTACATCCAGTATTCCATGTTTCTATGCTCCGAAAGTATCCCGGTGATCCGTCTCATGTGTTGGATTTTAGCTCAGTCCATATTTGGACAAGGATTTGTCTTATGTTAAGGAGTCGGTGGCAATTTTGGATAGGCAGGTCCAAAAGTTGAGGTCAAAGAACATTGATTCAGTAAAGGTTCAGTGGAGGGGTCAACTAGTCGAGGAGGCGACTTGGGAGACCGAGCATGATATGTGATGGTAGGCTAGAAACTCGTGTTTTAGTTGTAGTATTGCACTCTAATCACTGCATTTTACGTGTGTTCGAACTTAAACAATAGCGAATTACACTTATTACGTATTTTATGCCTTGCAAGAAATGATCCCGAGCTATTAAGGTAATTTGGAGCTAAATCAAACAAGTTGAAGCTTTGAAGTCTATGTAAGAACCCAAGAAATTAAGGCGGGATCATGTTCGGAGGTGGAGCACCAAGTCCGAGTGTCAAAAAGGGGACAAACTATTTACTATGAGAAAACCTCACAGGCGCGCCACATGGGGCGCCACGAGGAGCGAAGAGGATATGTATTTGCTGCTGCCTAATAGAATCTCACCTCTCTTAACTTCCTCACAAGCGCGGCGCATTGTGAGGGTGTGCAAAATTGCCAGAGTGATTTCGTAGTTCGCCTAGGAAAGGATAGTTTCGTCCGGGCTTGTTTTTACATGGTAGAAATACATCAAAACCTGATTTTTATACCACTTTTGACCTAGGAAATATTGGAGAACCAACCAAGGCAAGAAGACTCAAGAATTCATCAAGATTTTCAATCAATTATCGGTGCAATATGGGAGTTTTTATCGAACCATTACCATTGATGTTTTCTTTGTTTTTAAACCTTACTGAGAAGACTTATTCCATAGTTATGGAGTAAATTCCATTAGGGTGTTAACATATACGGTGGTTTTATAACATTATTAGGGATTCAATTCTAGATCATTGTTGGAATTAATTAATGGATTGTGGAATTATTTATTTTTTTGCTTAATCAAAAGAGGAGTTTGATATTGAATTTCTTCGCATCGTATGCTCTAGTTTAAATTCTTGATTCTAATAGGTAATCGAGAGAGACTTTTGAATTATTAATCGAGGTAGAAAATAGTGAAATATTGGTGAGAAGTTACCCTTTAGATCATAACCATTATTTTATTCTTGCAATTGTTTACTGTGCTACAATTGGATTAATTACTGAAGTAATGTTTAATCGAAAGAGGAACTTTAACTTCAAATGTGATCTGATTATATGTTGAATTCCTGAGAATAAACAGTATTATAGAGTGAATTAACTCAAGAATTCAATTACGAGTCAATTATCTTGCATCTATCTAGTCAAATACCCTTATTATTCTCCTTGATATTTCTTTGTTGCTCATCTGCTGTCTTTTGTGATCAATTATTAATTCCTAAATTTTTAGTAGTTAATCGTAGTAATAGTCATCAAATCAAGTGTTAATTTTTCAGGATAGTAATCAACAGAAGATTATCTGAGCATTGTTTAGATCCAATCCATGTGGAGACTATAATCATACTACTATCTTTGGCTAGCGAGCATCAATTTGGTGTTGTGTTTTGCGCTCGTCAAATCTTTTTTGCCGGGGATTGGCAATCAATAGTGTTTAAAATATTTTTTTAGTACTAATTGAACCAATTTTTACTTTAGTAAATTCACGTTTCTCACTTGTGTGCAGGATACAGGTTTGATTTCTCTAGTGTATGACTCAATCTTCTTCAAAAGAAGTGATACCCTACGAACCAGAGTTGGAGAAACACTTGTGAAAAACTGAGAAAAGAAAGAGAATTAACATAAAATTTCTTGGATCATACTTCGTGTAACGACCCGGCCGGTTGTTCCAAGAGTTATAGCCATGTTGCCCCCATTTCTGCTTCTTTGTGTGTTCTTCAGCTATATTGTATGGTATCAGGTTTGGTAGGTTTCGGTGCCGTTTGCGGGAATTAAAAGCTTAGGAATCGTTAGTCTTGAATCTAAGGTGGATTTAGTGCCTTGATGTTGTTTTAAGTATTCCGAAGGCTCGACCTAGTTCGTATGATGGTATGTGACTTGTTGGTATTATTGGTGGAGATCTCGAGGGACTCGGGGGTGTTTTGGGGTGAGTTTTGGGCAAGTCCGGGCAATTCCGGAACTCAGATATGTTCTGGTGTTTTAAAGTCGTAGATCTCAGTAGAGTTTCACGGACCGCGGCAAGATTTCGCGGACCACGGTGGTTATGGCTCAGGGCCCACGACCGCAACATGAATTTGGCGGACCGTGGTGTAGAGTGTGCGGCCGCGGTGGATTTGCGTGGACCACAGTGTAGAGTGTGCGGCCGGGATGGATTTATGTGGACCGCGATGATGTGTGTGAGACCGCGATGTAATTTCAGGGACCGCGTAGTGAAGACCAGAGAATGCACTATAAGTACGGGGTTCAGGGTTTTATTTCACATTTTGGACTGAGGGAGCTCGATTTGTGGCTATTTCTTGAGGGTTTTTCAAGAAATTTATCGGGGTAAGTGATTCTAACACGGATTTGGTTAATATACATGCATATATCATTGATTTCATCATTTTATTAGTACTATAAGGTGAAATTGGGAAAAATTGCAGAACTTTCATAAAATGGATTTTTGGGAATTGAATGTCGATTCGAAGTCGGATTTTGATAAATTTGATATGGTTGGACTCGTGAGTGAGTGGATTTTGTAGTTTTGTGATTTTTGTCGGATTCTGAGACGTGGGCCTGGGGGCTCGATTTGGGGGAATTTTGAGATTTTGGCTTAAATTGATGGTTTTTCATGTGGAATTCATCCCTTAGCATATATTGATGATAATATAATGATTTTGTATAGACTCGGAGCATTTGGAGGCCAAGTCGAGAGGCAAGAGCATCGCGAGCTAGAGGTTTGTCCGGTTTGAAGTAAGTAACGATGGTAAATCTAGAACTGAGAGTATGAAACTTTGGATTTCGTATCATTTTACTATTTTGGGGTGACGCACATGCTAGGTGACGGGCGTGTGGCGTGCACCGTTGGGGATTGTGACTTGGTTCGTCCCGTAGCAACCGTAGAGTTTCATATTTTGTTTGACGCTGTATAATAGCATGTGTTTTAGAAAGAATTCTTATAATTTGAGTTGAATGCCATTGTTGGGCCTTGTGCGAGTATTGTTTCGACCCTTAGGGGAATTTTATTACTATCCTCCCACTATTTTGATTTGAAATATACACTCAGTAATGATTTTATACCTGTTTACTGCATAACTCAGTTTTATTACTCAGTTTTGATGCATATGAAAATTGTTTTGGGCCGAGTTCCCTGTTTTTACTGAAAGGCCCGAGTGGCTTAAGAGGTTTATGACTGAGTGAGGCCGAGGGCCTGATTTGTGAGGATATTATATGGTATCGGGCTGCACGCCGCAACATGTTTATTATAGGCCGAGGGCCTGAGTGATTTGAGGCCATGATTTGGCTTGATATATCTCTTGGGCTGAAGGAGCCCCTCCGGAGTCTGTACACACCCCAGTGAGCATAGGTACCTACTGAGTGCCGAGTGAGTGACTAGGAGGCATGAGTGATGGTGAGATATGCCCGAGGGGCTGTTATGAGTGATTGTGAGGTATGCCCGCATGCTGTTTATGAATGACTGTGAGGCTTGCCCGAGGGGCTATTTATGAGTGATATTTTGCCCGAAGGGCTGTTTATGGCTTCATTATTTTCAATCTATTTTGCATTGAGCCTCTATTGGAACTGATGAAAAATATCTACAAAATGTTTTTCTACCGAAACGAGATTTTTACGAGATGTTTTGACTCAAACACTGATTTGGAAGTATATTATTTAACTGAGATTTCATGTTATGATCTTTATTTGTTTTACTTCTCGTCACTGCTACTCAACCTTTATTTATGGTTGTTGCTTACTGAGTTGGCGTACTCACGTTACTCCATGCACCTTGTGTGTAGATCCAGATGTTATTGGACGTTTGAGCGAGTGTTAATTCATCCACCGTGGATATTTGGAGTTAGTAAGGTAGCTGCATGACGATCGCAGACTTTCTCTTCTCCCTCCTATCTCCCTGTAGTTATTTTTATTAGACTTTCCAGATTGTATTAGTCCTATCATTTTTAAACTTGTATCGTAGATGCTCATGATTAGTGACACCCGAGGTCGGGCTTATTTTCGCATTTTTCCTTGTTTTGGATTTCTTTCGAAAGATTTATGATTTAATAGTTTGAAATAGCATTTTGAAATGAAATATGGCGTGTTTTGATAATGAGTCGGCTAGCCTAGTACTGCGATAAGCGCCATCACGACTTGGTAGTTTGGGTCGTGACACTTCGACTCAAGATAACATGGAAAATGAAGAGAATGATAGAGTAGACTTAGTTGCAAGAGATGCAGTAGTACAAGAAGCTGCATGGTTAGCAGCAGAAGGAGTTCGGAGAAGTGCTGATGAAACTATCGAAGATAATATGGGTCAAAAATTCAATCTAAATCTACCCTTGGTTGAACAACAGTTCGAGAATGCAGCACCCATGCCTAGAAAAAACTCAATGGGTGACTATGCTAGACCAGTGAACAATCAAGGACTGTCAAGTGTCAGATCTCCACCCATAGTAGCAAACAACTTCGAGTAGAAGCAAGGCTTGCTTCAAACCATCCAAAACAACTGCATCTTCAGAGGGAAGGTGAATGAAGATCCAAACACTCACTTGATGGACTTTGAAGAAATCATAAACACCTTCCAGTACATTGAACCATCAAAAAATGCAGTATACTTGAGCTCATTCCCCTTTTCATTGAAAGATGATGCGAAGAACTGGCTTCGTAGCTTACCCATAGGGTCGATCAGGACATAAGAAGAGATAATCAAAAAGTTTCTTGACAAGTACTTCTAAGCTGCAAAAACAAGGAAATTTAGTGGGAAATCCACAATTTCTGCCAGAAGGAGACAAAAAATGGTTTTCGAAGCTTGGGAAAGATTCAAGGAGAAAGTAAGAAAGTGTCAGCACTATGGAATTGATTTGTCGATGCAACTCTAGTATTTTTGGGATGAACTGACACCTTCTTCGCGATGAACTCTGAATATTGCATGTGGAGGTCCACTGATGAAGAGAACTTTGGAAGAGGTTGTCTTAATCCGTAATGAATTATCTGAGGATGCTAACCAGTAATCTGCTAAGAGTAATGACAGGAGAAAATTAGTTGGAGTTCACCAGGTGGACTCTAGCACATTCATTCAAGCCCAGCTACACACTATGGCCAAGGATATGAGAAACCTGACATTGGCCAAGGTATAGAGTGAATCGCAAGCAGCATGTGACTTTTGTGGGATGGGACACCCTACACATGAGTATCAAGCATCAGCTGAGGAAGTCAACATTGAGGAGAACATTAATAGAGAAAAATACCAAGGTGGGAACAACTATAATGCTATGGGTCAAAGACATTCAGGCTTTTCGTGGAGTTCACCTAGTGAGAGTTTGAAATCATGGCAGAAAAATAAACCTAAACGCTAGGGTCAAGGACCACCAGGTTCTTAGAACCAGCAGAGGCAGCAATACAAGCCACAACAACCAAATCAGTCTAGTATGGAAGATCTCATGAAGGCATTCATCAACAAAATAGATGAAAAATTTGCGACTCAAGGCACATCTATTTTAAATTTAGAAAGACAAATGGGAAAAATTACAAATTTGTTGTCTGAGAAGGCTCCTGGGACTTACCCTATGACACTAAAAAGAACCCAAAGGAAACAATCAAAGTTGTATCTCTGAGAAGTGGCAAAACATTGGCTAACCCAGTGGTAAAGGCTAGACCCGAGGTGGTGAACAAGCATATTGAGACACCGAAAGAGAAACAGAGTGAAGAGCAAAAAGGCCAGAGTAGAGGGGTACAAAAGGAGATTGAAGAAAGTATACATATGCCATATCTACCATTCCCTCAAAAGATGAAGTGGGCAAAACTTGACGAATGTTTTGGGCGGTTCTTGGAGATGCTCAAGAAACTTTTTGTGAACATTCCCTTCATAGAGGTACTCACGCTGATACCTGCTTATGCAAAGTTCTTGAAGAAAATCATGCCTAGAAAGAGAAAATTGGAGGAGACAACAATGTTCAAGTTGAATGTCCACTGGAGTGCCATATTGCAAAATAAAATTCCCCAAAAATGTGGGGACCCAGGAAGCTTCACCATACCATGCTCGTTGGGGAGTTAGAAAGTCGACAAGGCCCTTTGTGATTTTGGCGTGTATATTAATATAATTCCTCTCTCTGTATTCAAGAAACTGGAAGGTGAACTTGGAGTGATCAAATCAATACCAGTGTCCCTACAACTAGCTTACCAGACAACCATTTTCCCTGAGGGAATCATTGAGGATATTCTGGTGTGGGTGGACAAGTTTGTGTTCCTTGTAGACTTTATTGTGGTGGATATGGAGGTGAACAAAGAGGTGCCTCTAATTCTAGGTAGACCATTTTTATCTACAGGTAGAGCTATCCTTGATATCTACGAGGGGTAGCTATGCTCAGAGTGGGCAATGAAAAAGTGGTGTTCCAGATAAAGAGGATGGTGAAATACCCCAGTGATGAGGCGTCTACCTACTCGTGTTTCAAGCTAGATGTTGTAGGGGAATTGGCTAAAAAATACAAGTTTGACAAGCTCCTGGGGATACTCTAGAGAGGTGTATTACTCATTCTAGCACATTGGAGGATGAACATCCTGAAATAAAGAAAGAGGGTTGAAGCTACTGAAATTGAGGATCAAGTGGTTGATGAGGATGAACTAAAAGAGGAGGCTTCTAAGATTAATCTGGAATTAAAATTCCTCACCACTCATTTGAAAGCTTTTCTTGAAACTATAAATTTTCCTTTAATTATTTATGCTGACTTGATAGGTACACAGGAGCAAAAGCTGGTGGAGCTACTGAAAAAACACAAGAAGGCCATTGGCTGGAGTATAGTTGATATTCAAGGAATCGGTCTGGACATTTGCATGAAGAAAATAGCAACCCAGTGGTGCATCCCCAATGCAAGTTGAACAAATTTCTGGAGGAGGTAGTGCATAAGGAGATCATCAAATTGCTAGATGCGGGAGTGATTTTCCCCATCTCTAATAGCCAGTGGATTAGTCCAGTGAAAGTTGTACCTAAGAAGGGGGAATGACAGTAGTGAAGAACGAAGACAATGAATTGATCCTCAGAAGAACAGTCACTAGGTGGAGAATGTGCATTGATTATACAAGGTTGAATGATGCAACAAGGAAAGACCACTTCCCATTCCCTTTATTGATCAAATGCTTGAGAAATTGGCTGGACATGTATGCTACTGCTTCTTAGATGGGTACTCATGCTGAAATCAGATACCCATTACCCCATAAGATGTTGAGAAGACCATATTCACTTGCACGTCGGGTATTTTTTCTTATAGGAGGATGTCGTTTGGGTTGTGCAATGCACCTGCCACTTTTCAGAGGTGCATAATGGCTATATTCTATGATCTAATCGGGAAGTGTCTAGATGTATTCATGGATGATTTCACCCTCTTTGGTGATGACTTAGAGGATTGCTTGAAGAATTTGGAGCTTGTGCTTGAATTTTGTGAAGCCACTCACTTGGTTCTTAACAAGGTGAAGTGTCACTTCATAGTGAAAGAGGGAATTGTCCTGGGCCACAAAGTGACTGCACATGGCATTGAAGTTGATAGAGCTAAGGTATATGTAATTTCTAGGACCCCTCTACCGACTTCTGTAAAAAACATAAGGAGTTTCATGGGACATGTTGGGTTCTATATGAGGTTCATAAAAAAAAATTCCAGCATTACCAAGCCGTTGACTGTATTGCTAGCGAAATATGTCAAGTTTGTTTTCACTGTGGACTGCTTAAGGGCATTCAATTTATAAAGGAAAAGCTTGTGAGTGGTCCTATGGTGACACCTGATTGGAGCACATCCATTTGAGATAATATGTGATGCTAGTGATGTAGTTGTGGGGGTAGTTGTGCGGTAAAGAAAAGAAAAGATGTTTAAGCCCATCTACTATGCAGCTAGGATGTTCCATGATGCTCAAGCCTACTATGCCAATACTGAGAAAGAGTTATTTGATGTAGTCTTTACTTTTGACAAGTTTAGATCATATCTAGTAGGGAGTAAGGTGATTGTACACATTGATCACTCAACCTTGAAATACATGTGGAGTAAGACGAAATCTAAGTCGCTTCTGATACACTGGGTGTTGTTGCTCCAAGAGTTTGACTTGGAGATTAATGATATAAAGGGCACAGAAAATCATGCCGCAAATCATCTATCTTGAATTAAGAGACCTCCGGTTGAAACAGTTGAAATAAGGGAAGAATTCCCTGATGAGTAGATTTTCTCCATTGTTGTGGTCTCTGAAAGGACACCATGTTATGATGATGTAGCCAACTTTGTTGGATAGTGGATGGTTGCCTCGTGACCTCTCTCGTGATCAAAGAAGGAAGCCTCAAGGTGAGATAAAAAGTTATTTTTGGAATGAACCCTCTTGTTTAAACTGTGTGCAGATGGTGTGATGCGATGGTGTGTGCCTGAAAGAGAGATGGAAATCATTCTTTCTCATTGCCATGATGGAGCAGCTGGAGGATACTATGGTGTAAATCACACTACAACTAAGGTTATGGAAGACGGTTTCTATTGGCCTACTTTTGTACAAAGATGCACGGGTGTATGTAGCTGTATGTGAAAAGTGTCAAAGGGCAGGTAATATTAGCAAGAGGGATGAGATGCCACTAACCTCCATTCTCATATGTGAAATTTCTTATGTTAGGGGCATTAACTTCATGGACCTGTTCACATTGTCTCATTCATATGAGTATATCCTAGTAGCCATTGACTATGTCTCTAAATCGATCGAAGCAATCCCTACTAGGACAAATTTTGTTCGGGTGGTGTGTGAGTTCTTACGGAAGAACATCTTTACCCGCTTTGGGGCACCTCGAGTGATTATCAGTGACAATAGGTCGCACTTTGTGAACAAGAAGTTCGCTGCATTTTTGTCCAAGTATGGGGTCACATGCAAAACAGATCCCCGTACCATGCCCAAATTAGTGGGCAAGTTGAAGTGGCTAACCGTGAACTTAAACAAATTCTTGAAAAGACGGTTAGTGCTTCTCGTAAGGATTGGTCTATAAAGTTTGATGAAGCTCTATGGGCATACAGAACTGTGTTCAAAATAACCATACGAACTTCACAGTTCAAATTAGTGTATGGAAAATTATGTCACCTACATGTTGAAATAGAACATAAAGCTTATTGGACAGTTAAGATGCTTAATCTTGATATTAGTATAGCATGTGAACACAGGTTGTTGTAGATGAATGAATTGGACGCATATGAAATTGCACGAATCTTTAAGGAGAAGACAAAGAGGTGGCATGATCGCCTGATAGGCCAAAGGATTTTCCTGAAGGGGACAAAGTCGTACTATACAATAGTAGACTTAGGTTGTTTGCCGGAAAATTCAAACTAATATGGACAGGTCCATACGTGGTGAAACATGCCTACCCATAGGGCGCCATTGAGAACCAAGATGAGGAAGGGAATGAAAGCTTTAAGGTGAGTGGGCACAAGTTGAAGTCATACCTTGTTGGAGGATTTGAGAAGCAATCATCTAGCATCGTGATCAAATAAGTCTAAGTGATGGAGTCAAGTTGACGACTAATACACAAAACTACTTCTAACCTTTTTCTTGATTTTTTAGTTTAGTTAGATACTTGTAGTGCATGATTATTAGAGTTTAGGAGTTTTGATATTTTTTTGAACATGTATGGGCATGAATTAGACACAAAATAAGTACATGATAGAGTTGGGGTGCGACCCGTGGGCTAAAAATTTTAAAAAATAGAACTCTAAGAAAAGTGGCCTAGCGCGTTGTGTGGGGTGCCGCGCTAGGCCAAACGAACAAGTCTGTCAGAACTGAGCTCTCTTAATAACCTCACAGTTGCGCCGCATGGGGCACCGCACCTAGCGACCCGGCTGTGCAAAATTGCGGCCAGGATTTAAAAACAAATTTTTTTTTTAAAAAAACATCAACCAAAATGCCCACCCAACCCTGTTTTTTCCTGTTCCCTTTCACCCTTTCTCCCATATCTCTCATTCTCCCTTCTCTCAACCTCTCCTCTCTAACTCACCCCCAAATTCCCCCAATCTTCTTCTTCTTCTTCTTCAATTTTTCTCCCCTCAAATTCTCCTACCTCTATCACCCATCAAGGTAAGTGATCTTCTCTCATCTCTTTTCTTTTAGTATTAATTTTTGGTAATTTAGTTAATATCTCTAATCCTAGGTAGTTTATCAATTTTTTTTTGGTTAATTTTTAACTTTTGGCCGAAATAGTTATTTAAACTTGTGGGTTTTCATTATTCTTATGATTGTGGTGAATTTTTAGCATGTTTTGGTGGGATTGGAGTTATTTTGTGATGGATTTTGGTGGGGGTGCCAATATGGCCGAAAATTGGAGGGTGTTTTGTTTAAAATTGGAGCACTTTGTGCTATTGTTATATTGTGGTGGTGTTGTGGTTGATGTTAGGAGGTTGATTGGTATGTTTGTGTAGTGATCTTAGATTATTTGAAGTTGAAATTAAGAGTTAAATTTGGTGACTACCATGTTATTCATAAAATGCCTCAATAACATAGAAGGTGATATTGTGGTCTATTTGGAGGATAATTGTTATGAGATAATATGATGCTTGATGATAAGTTCAGGGTGGGAGGTCATGTCCTTATGTTGTGAAGCTTTAACGTGTTATTCCTAATTGCTAATCGATTGACCACCACATGCTAATGTGTTGCTAGGTGCTAATTGGGGTGTCCGATTCATGCTAAGTACTTGTGTACTGTTGTATTGTAACTTCTTTATTTTGTTAGTGATAAATTAGACTAACTTCTTATTCTTGTTTTCTTAGCTACTAGTTTAGCTTCTTAATTTTGTCCTTTACACTAGTGTAATATGTGGTTATGTTGTTGTAATAATGTGTTGGTGGCTGGGTGGGTTGTTGATTACTTGTGACGTGCTTTCAATGGGATAGTCTGAGTCCCTGATATATATTGTACTTGTGAACAAGACAATAACATTAGTGCGGGATGGTTACCCTGTTTGGTTTTGCCTTTCTTTTTAAAGTGGTGTGGCTAATTATGTTCGTCTTGTGCAGGTACATTTTATCGTCGCCCTAGCAAACCTTCTAACACAGGTTCCTCCGAGGTGGCCTCTTGTAGCCGTCAAGGAGTTAGGAAAAGGAGAGCATTGATCCCGATGCAGATGTAGTACTGGACTGCAAGTATGGCATTCGGGTTGTGCCAGCTCATGCTAGGATGCGGTACCGAACCTTTTTTTTGGCGGTGAGTCTCGACCAGAAGTTAGTATTGATGATGGCAAGCTAGCCAGGAAGTACTCGGGGAATTACAACAACATCAGATAGTTGGGTTTTGAAACCTTGTTCCGTCCCGGTGAGTCGGTGAATGTGAACATGGTGAAGGAGTTTTACGCCAACTAGCAAGTTGATGCCAAGTTACATGCGGTGTATGAAGTGGAGGTGAGAGGCAAGATGATCCCTTCTCCTTATGGGTAATAAATCAAATCATGGGGTTCAAAGAGAGCTCTCATAATTTGTCCCAGGGGTTGCTGCATCATCCCCCCCCCCCCCCCCCCCCCCCCCCCCCCCCCCATTTAGATATTAGGTCGTGTGTGGCGCTGGGTCGACTGCCACGTGGACGCGGGATGCTAATGAGTTCCACAAAGACATGAAGACATGCAATTTCCAGTGTCCCGCCAGGGTCGTTCTCCGGTTGATAATACAAAGATCATACCTATCCAGAACGACATTGATGTCTTTAGGTTGAAGGTATGTCTTATTTATGCCATCTTGACTCGGATGAAGTTTGATCTGCATAAGATTATGCTTGATCACATGGCTCGAGCACGACCACTTGGGTCCTATCACCTATATTTCCCAAGCATGATCACGTGGCTTCTAAGGACGTACCATGTGGATGAGGAGTTCCATTATGATCGGACAATTTCAGTGATGCAGCCTCTAAAGTCCTTTGATGTCACAGTTGTTATAGACCCCATTATGCTGTTGTTTCTGTTAATCGGAGATTACTTCATGTCCAGGAGACACTATAACTGCCATTTGCTAATATGCGCCTTCGCACTGCTCGGTGGGAGACTGATTCAGCAGAGGTGCAGGAGGACCATCCCATCTCCGCAGTCACTCAGTAGTGGTTAGGCTTGGAAGAAGGAGCACAGATGCCACCGGATGAGGATGTAAACTTTGTTCCCTCGGATGATGAAGAGTACATGCCTACCTTTGAGGGTGTTGATGGGGAGTAGGCCAAACTCCTCAGGGAGTTACCTTTTCACTCGTGTGTTACTGCTTTGCATTAGGGGCAATGCAATTTTTTAAGTATGGGGTGGGGTGCTCCTATTTGTTTGTATTTGTACTTGCTTTCTATTTGCCAACTGGTTTTGTTTGATTTGTTTCTTGCTTTATTAGAGAATATGGTCTTTAAATCATTATTCTGAATTCTATCGGCCTGCAATAGTTGGTTATTAATTGTTTAGTTTCAACTCTTTCCGATGATGGATATTGACAATCACTTACCCCAACGATTTTCTTGAAAAACTCCCGAAAAATTGCCTCACACCGAACTCTTTAGGTTCCAAATATGAAAAATGAGATGAACCATCGTTTTTGAAATTTTATTTTGTTGCATAGTGATTTCCTCTTTGCGATCGTGGAAAATCCCTCGCGATTGCGAGAACAAAGATGCTGCCCTCACAAAAAGACCTACGCGAACACACCCCACAAGTCGCGAACGCGGTGAATGAACTGCCTGTCCCACGAGACCGGTTCCAAGGCCACACGAACGCGTCGCACAAGCCTGCCTCCGCCTCCAGCATTGCGTTCCTTATTCCCGAACACGATCTAACCCACGTGTTAGCGATGAACAAACTCCGCACACTTCGTGATCGCAGTCTCAACCAGGGATTTGTTAGAACAAAAATCCGTAAGTGCCAAACAGCTCTTCACGATTGCGATAACCACTCGCGATCGCGTATATGGAAACCAGTAACAACAGATCAACAGTTCTTCAATGTTTCGAAATGCGCCGAACATGGTCCGAATTACACCCGAGGTTCCAGGGACCTCAACCAAACATACCAACAATTCCTTAAACATCATACGAATACACCCGAAGCGTCAAATCACATCAAACAACACTAGAACCATGAATCATGCATCGATACAAGCCTAAAGAACTTATGAACTTCCGAATTTCAAAACTAATGCCGATTCATAAAATAACAACCCCGATTGACTTCAAATTTTGCACACAATTCACACATTACATGACAGACCTACTCAATTTTCATAATCTTAATTCGAACACGACATCAATAAAGTCAACTCCCGGTCAAACTTTTCAAACCTTCAACCTTCCAACTTTTGCCAATTCACGCTGAAATGACCTACGGATCTCCAAATCAACATCCAGACGTGCTCCTAAGCCTAAAATAACCATACGGAGCTATTAGAAATGTCAAAACTTTATTCTGGAGTCGTCTACACAAAAGTCAAGACTACGGTCAACTCTTACAACTTAAACCTCCAACTTAGGGGCTATGTATCTCATTTCACTTCAAAACTCACCTGGAACCAAAATCAAACACCCCAGCAAGTCATATAACCACAATATAATATAGAGGAGAAAATAAAATAGGGGATCGAGGCTAAAATACTCAAAACAATCGGTTGAATCGTTACAAATATGTACTCCCTCCGTTAATTTTTAGCTGTCCACTAATTTTGACTTTGCACTCTCCTTAAGAAAAAATAAATAAAGTATATATTTTAAAATTTTGTCCATAATAATGATAGAATTTTCAAAACTCCTGGGAAATAATGAGTAGTTAATGATAAGGGTAAAACAGGAAAAAAAAAGATTGTCTTTATCCTAAATTAGTATAATGAACAAGTAAAAGAGATAATCTACTCATGGTACAATGTACAAGTAAAAGTGACCTGAGAGAGTAGATGTTGTCAATTGACAGCTTAAAAGGGATGCATCTTATACCCCAAGATGCTAATTTATGACACAGTGCCCCTAAGGCGTAAGAGAATATATATATATATATATATATATACAAAAAAAGGTCAAATATATTTTGTAATATCTAAAATAGATTAAATATACCCTTCCTTATACTTTTAATTCAATTAACTCCCTACCGTTATACTATTGACATTGAATTACCCCTAATTAAGACAAAGTACCATGTGGCAGCTCTGGAACAAAAAGACCTACCCTCAATGCTAAATACCCAGCTTTATTACCCGACCCAATTCCCCTACTTAAAGATAAACCTTTGTTTCACCATCATTAAAAAAACATAAAAAGAAAGAAAGAAACTCCATCACCGCAGTGCTTCCACTTGACAACGGCTTACCATCGCCAATTCCCCCAATTCTAAAAACAATACTTCACTACCAAAAATAATGTGTCTCTGCCAATGCTTCCACCTACACTAGTTTTAAAATGTAGTTTTAAAGTAACAATAGACTCGAACATTGATATTTGAGGGAGGTCTTTGTCTAAAAAACATGCATATGCCAAATTCTTTTTACCTAATTTGATTCCCCTTTAGCTTCTAACTCTATGTTTCATGTCAAAAGATTTATTTACAACAAATGAAAGAAATTGTTGTATGTGAATATTTGTTTGTTGTCAAAATATTTATTTACAGAACAGGAAAGATGTGTTGAAATACGTTCTCTTAGTTGATGATGAACAACATTTAATGGGTACATAGAAGTGTCATGACTCCTGTGTTGACAATAGAGGATGAGATATATATCCTATTACCATAGGTTGTTGATTGATGCATTTCCTTATCTATTTCTTTCCTTGAAAAATCCTATAGATGATTTCTTGGTTATTCTTTAAACTCTATAACGTAGAAAATTAAATTTTTCTATCCATTTACTATTAGCCTTGTGAAACCAGCATACTGTAATTACCTAATCTTCATTGATATTCGTAATATATACTCAAGTAAAGTTAAGTGATTTTTTTAAGGAAAAAGTGGCTTTCATGTAATAAAGTAAAAATTAAGTGACCACTGGTGAAATTAATCCCACAAAATATTGTAAACAAACCAGCTAAAAAGAAGTCGACCATATCGATCATTGCTTCGAACACATAATAAATTTTAGAAATACTTCAATACAACCATCAAGTATGGTTACAAACCTTTATTTCACACATCACTTAACATCAGGAGGCATACAAGATGTAAACTCACAAAAGCGGAAAGACACACAATACTTTTTTTATTCAATATCAATCATGATACACCGAAACATTTGGCCTAGGCTCAAATTCTTCGGCAAAAGACTTCTCTTGTTTGAGACCAGCGTCATCATCATGATAACCAGATACATTAGGCCTTGGCTCGAACTCTTTCGAGAATAATGATTTCTCAACTTCTTTCACCTTGGCGTCATCATGGTATACAGATATATTCGGCCTTGGTTCAAAGGCTTCACCTCCAACAGAAGATGATGTGTAACAATCCGTTTTCTCTTTGGAGAGAGGAACTGAATGCTGAGGCATAAGATGTTTGATTGCTTCAGGCATTGGCTCGTCTTTCATCACAACTCTCCAATATTCTCCGGGGTCTTTTCTTGCATCACTACTGCTTGTGTACTGCCCGAGAAAGAGATACCATAAAAAATCTACTGGATATTTGGTACATGAGGGGGGAGGGGATATAGGTTTTAATATATGAATTCGGCAGAACCCAATAATTTTAGCTACAGTCTCGTATATGTATCAAAATTCACTATGTATATACATAAATGAAATTCAAAAAACTTGAGAACGTCCAAAATCAAGAACCCCGAAATTCTAATATTAGATCTGCCTTTGTAGTTACTGGGCATGTAAATATTTAGTATGGGCACATATTCCTATTTCTACACGTCCGATAGGGATACACCAAGACAAAATGAATAATCCGTTTAAATAGGTTAAGCCCCTCAACAGCTAGATTGTTTAACTGGCAAGGATTGTGCAAAAATCAAATGTTAGTTATGCTCAAGAAGCAAGCATTATTTTTAGACAGTCGAAAATATATACTATTCCATCCGTTTAAATTTTACATGAACCTATCTCCTTTTGATTCAGTATGAACCCATTTCTATTAAGGAAACTCTTTTCATTTTAGGATTATAATATTACCTTTAATAAAAAGCTTTTAAAATCATAAAAATGATATGACATATTTAAGACCACGTGTTTGAATTATCTTATAGCCACACAAACATTTTGGTATGTTTAAGATCATAAATTTTTAAAGTTTTCATGGTTTTAGAAAATCTCTATGCCCAATCAAATAGGTTCACATAAATTAAAAGAGATAGAGTTTAAGTTATATTTTTCATTGCTAAAATCTAAAATGAAAAGATGTAGTAATTCGAAAGGCAAGTCAGTTGAGAAAGAAGTGCATGATAGTGCACCAAGAAAGTAATTAATACTCCCACCTGTTCATAATAAGTGACTTTTCAACCTTTGACACAACCCTTAAAAAAATGCGAAGGTCTAAAGAAAAAAAGATATATTCACTAAATTATCCTTAATTAATTGTTGCTTTGACACATTGAGATATGTAAATAAGGGAAAACTTTAAAAAAATAAAATTAATTCCTTCTTGATTGTGTAAAGAACACTTATTTTGGATCAAAATAAAAATGCTAAAATGTCACTTATTATGTACGGAAGGGAGTAATAAATAACCAAAAAGGAGACCTAGAATTAATCATTTGTGAAAACTTACCAAGGCAAGTGAAAAGAGCACGATAAGAGCAACATGCGATTTCATTGTGAGTTCAATAGGAGTATCAAGTTATATATTTATCTTTGCCATATGTATGAGCTTATATAGAGAGGTTAGGCTATTTGCAGCTTCAACGTGATTCACGCACACTTCTGTAGGACCAATAAGTTTTGTAATTAATATCTAATATGATACACGACTATATATTATCAATAAAAGAACATATCTACGTACAATGAAAGACATGCAGTAATAGAAGCAAATGGAAGGCTGCCCCATTTTGCTTCTTTGACGCAAACATTATTGGCGACCAAATCATTCATTCATTTCTGTTTGATATGGTTTGTTATAAATAAATCATTTAAGTAGGCTCATAAATAATACTGATGTTTATTCACGTTTTAGTGGTGAAATATTGTAATATTTGTTCAACTGATGCTCGATCATTCCTACGATAGCCATGTGAGTTCTGCTTAATTCTTTTTTCTTTTCTTTCTTTCACTTTTGCGGTCTAAATATTTTGCTTCAAATAAAAGAAAAAGAGAGATGATTTAAATAAAATAAATTTGGTATATATTGAAAGCAATTGTGTTGCAATTTTTGCATATGAATAGAGGATGGCTATCTTGAAAAATCCCATAAACGTTTAGGATATTCACAAAGAGATCAAAACATCAAATATTGTTTTACTCAAAGCTGAAGCAATCAAAAGATGTTTTTCCTAGAGATTACCTCAATATGCGGTTATACATTACTCGACAATCAAATAATTCAAGAAGATTCACGTTTGGCCCTCAATTGTTGCGCACACTCGATTAAGGAAACAAGAAGGAGATATCAAGAGAGGTGTTTCACGTGATCGATCTGGAGTATTGTCCGACTTTCTTGGAGATCAAATACATTATAAGGAGGTCCGCATTATCTTATGTTCGAGAAATATGCTGCTTAAGTCTTTAAATCACGAAGAACAATACAGAGAGGAGAATCAAGAGAACAAATAAAATTATACTCATAATTGATTAATAAAATTACTTTTCTTTTCATTTTTAATAAAAAAACAGGATGCCTTATGATGCCGCCCATAAATCAAGTAACAGTTCCCTTGCTCTTCAGCTTCTGTTTCAAGCCTCAAACAATAACCTTTCGCATTTTGAGTGGGCAAGAAACTCTTGGTAATTCAAACAATTGACACAAAGCTTGGTAATTATTTTTAAAGTGCAAAAGGTACCCATTAATTATTTCAAAATATCCTTGAGATGTGGGAAATTTTTTTAAGGTAAATGGACAAATATACCCTTGTACTTTCGGAAAAGTTTTACATATACCCCTCGTTATACCTAGAGTCCAAATATACCCATATTATTATATTTTGGGCTCAAATATACCCTTCATTTAACGGAAGGACACGTGTCATTGTCCTATTGGCCAATTTAATATCTTCAATTAATTAAAAAGACTCATACCTATACACATACAAATACCCAGTACCCATACCCAAAAAACAAGTTTCAAAAGATTCTTCATCAATGGCTGCTACTACACTTTTTCCGAAACATGAGGATAGCTTCGGGTTGGGAGACTACTATTTTGGGTATAATTCTTTTTCGTGTTTGGTTCAATTCTGGTTCTCTTCCTTTTATTTTTAAAATCAAGAAATTATCAAAAACATAAACTATTTCCAAACATGGTCATTTCCATAAGTTTACCAGGTAAATCCCCAAAACACACAAAGGTAGATCATCCAAAATGGCTTAGGGAGTAAGTACCCCAAAGCTAAAAGATACATGGTCCTAGATCAAAATATTGTATTCAAATAACTTTGCTTGGAGTTTTTAAACTATTCACAAACCATCAAACATCCATTTAGCACACATGTCAAATCAAGCAGGAAGCTGGGCAGTAACAACTTCAACAAAAGAACATGGAACTGAAAACTTTTTCCTCGAGATTTGGGAGCTGGGGAACGTTAACTGGACCAGCGTTAGCCACTCCCCCACGGCTTGAGGACGTCTCTGACATATCTTCAAACTTCATCCACTGTCCCATCTGAGTGGCAGTCAGGTGAGCATAACAGATGGGAGCAACAATATATATTGCGGTCGTGCTTCTCTGATAACTGCACGGGTGAAGGTTCTCTTGATTAATAGTTTGAGTGTTTATTCTTCATTATTCCTAACTAACAGAAAACTAACGTGGAAGGAATTATAATAGTTACGAGGAATATTAATCAATTTAAAATCCTAAATATTAGGCCATTGATGAAGAACCTTTTAAAACTTGCTTTTTGGGTATGTGTAGGAGTCTTTTTAATTAATTAAAAGATATTTAAAATTGGCTAATAGGACAATGACATGTGTCCTTCCGTTAAACGAGGGGTATATTTGAGCCCAAAATATAATAGTAGGGTTATATTTGGACTCAAAGCATAACGAGGAATATATTTAAACCTTTTCCGAAAGTACATGGGGTATATTTGGCCCTTTGCTGTTTTTTTTAACTCTTAAGTCAAAAAAGTACAATACGCTTCTTTCACTAAATTATCTCATGCCGAGATTAAATCTATAATTTAACATTCACCATTGGCAGTCGAGCAGAGTTTCAATACCATTGAAAATTCTTCCTTTCTAATTTTTCCCTCTCCCATTGATAATCTATATGTATCTCTGTTATATTTTGATGATCTAACAAACTTAATGATAAGAACCAGATGAGGAACCTGTTACACATCCTCAAGTACTTAAAAATAACAAGTCTCAAGTTAGGGACGTGGTTCAACTCTTCAGAGTCAGAGAAACAGCAGAGGGAACAGATGGACACCAGTTCCCTTGGTATCTGTACCAGTCAACCCCCCGACAGCTGTAAAGTTGATGCCTGCACACGCAACAGTGCAAAGAGTAAAACAATCAAATTTATGGGAGATGCCTTGTACCAAACATGCTTGCATCATTCAAATGATGTCACCTATGTAATATTAACATTGAAGCAAAGACAAAACATCACTCTTCAACATTCAAGAATCAATCAAGCATTCTCTCAAGCGTGCAATCAATCCTGCAAGTGATTCTCAAGGGCATGAAGAATAATGAACTATATAACAAAGGACCAGTTCCCTGTATTGAGTCATTACATGTCCTTAGTTGTGTTGCGCTTTTGTTAAAGTACTCTACTTTTAATGCCTACTTAGCTTAGTTAGAAGAATTATGTAGGAAACCTTTGTAAAATCATAAACCATGTTTTTGTATCTTGGCTAGAGTTAGTCAAGTTCTAAATATTGTAATAGAGTTATTACAAAAGGGCTTGTAATAAAGTCTTTACAAGTTAGTGAGGGATTAAGGGGTTAATTTCTAGGTTACAATAGGTTGTAATATGAAGTTTGCTTAGTAGTGAAGTTGAAATCCTACAATGGTTGGCCATGATTATTATTCCCGTGAGTTGAGAGTTTTCCACGTAAAACTCCATTGTGTCATTTACTTACTGCAGTGTGCGTGTGTTCTGTGGGAACTAATAGAGAACCTTGTTCTCTATATATTTTGGTGGACCCTTATTAGTTTCTATCAATTGGCATCAGAGCGGGTTCTTTCTATCAGGCTAACACCTAGAAAAGATCCTTATGGCTTCTCCACTAAACTTTGAAGAAGTTCAATCTACCTATAGACCACCAAGATTCAACGACCAATACTATGGATGGTGGAAGAAAAGGATGCATGATTTTATCATGGCTCAAGATTCAAAGCTCTGGGATATTATCTGTGATGGACCCTTCGTTCTTACAAAGACCATTGGTGACCCAGCAGTGACAGTTCATAAAATAAGAAAGGAATACAATGATGCTGACTGCAAGGCTATAGAGAAGAACAAAAAAATCCTCGTCTGTTGTATTGGACCAGATGAATACAATAGGATTTCAGCATGTCAATCTGCTAAGGAGATATGGGAAACTCTCGAAACAAATCATGAAGGGACAACTCATGTCAAGCAGTGAATAAAGATATGCTAACCACAGAGTATGAGCTCCTCAAGATGAAGGATGATGAGTTCATTCAGGATATGCACACTCGCTCCACATCTATCATAAATGAGCTTCCCTCTTTGGGAGAAATCATTCCCAGGAGCAAACTTTTCAGGAACATACTTAGTGTATTACCTGGTTCTTGGGAAAGCAAAGTAAATGCTATTACAGAGGCAAAGGATCTGCAGAAGCTGACTATTGATGAACTCATTGGCAATCTGAAGACTTATGAAATGAAGAAGAAGAAGGATAATGAGAGAAAAGATACCAAAAGGGAGAAGAACCTGGATCTCAAGACAGAAAACAATGACTCAATTGACGAAGCTGATGATGATGATGAGGTAAACTTTCTAGATGTTCAAACAAATCTGAAGTCTTACTCTCCTAAAAAACTTATGTCCTTGGCAAATTTTTTAATTGATGCTTATCATAGTCTTATAAATGATAAATTGCATTAACTTTGGAACTGGGAGAAGTAAAACATGAGAGAGATGATCTAATAGTTTTTATGGTCGATTTAAAAGAAACCATTGTGATTTTGAAGAAAGAATAAGATGCCTTAACTGAAAAAATTGCAAACATAGAACATGAGAGAGATGATCTAGTGGTTGTTGTGGTCGATCTAAAAGAGATCATTAAATTTTTAAAAAGGAGAAAGAAGCTTTAACTGAAAAGGTTGTTAACATAGAGCATGAGAGAGATGACTTATTAGTAGTAGTTGTGGACATAAAGGAAATAGTTGAGGAACTAAAAGGAGAAGGTAAGCATGAGATTATTCAAAAGAAAAAGGAAGTTGAAAATGAGGAACACCTTAGGCTTGAAGATAAGCTAAAATCAATGAAATGTAGTGTGTGTGCTGAACTTGATAAAAATAAACAACTTCAGGAAGATCTAGGAAGAGCTAAGAGTGATCTTGAAAAATCACTTAAGTGGACCTGGTCCTCTGATGCTATCATTGCCATGTATACGAACAATGGGGGAAACAAGCAGGGAATTGGGTTCCAAAGGGAAAAGACTCCTTACAACCCTCATAGAAAGTACGTTACTGTATCTGATAACTGGCTCTACACTCACTCTGGTAACATTGGGCACTTAAAGAAACCTATAAGGCTAGGTGTTAGTCTCAACAAAAAAAAACAAAGTTTTTTCTAAAAAGGTAACTACTGCTAAAGAACTTGGTCCCTCATATAAAAAACGTGTTATTCCTGCTTGGACCAAAAGAGTCTTGATTCATCCCTTTCTTCACTACAAGGGACCCAAAGATTGGGTCCCTAAATGTAACCCTTGATTTTCTTGTGCAAGAAGCAGTGAAAGGGAGCATCCAACACTGGTACATGGATAGTGGCTGCTCAAAACACATGACTGGAAGCACAAATGATTTCCTTTCACTCAAGGCCTTCCAAGGAGGGAGTGTGTTCTTTATAAACGACAAAAAAGGATACATTTTGGGAGTTAGAAGGATTGGGAAGTATCTATCTCACTCAATTGAAAATGTGTACTATGTGAATGGATTGAAGTACAACTTGCTGAGTGTTTCCCAAATCTGTGACAAGGGAAACAAAGTTGAATATTTGTCAAAAATATGCACGGTCACAAATCTTGTGACTGGTGAAGTGGTTTTGGTGGCTAAAAGATACAAAAATATCTATGTTGCTAACTTTGAATCCTGGAAAAATGGGGATCTCAGCTGTTTGACTGTTGTTGATGATGATGCTGAACTATGGCACAAAAGACTGGGTTATGCAAGTTTTACGTTGTTGAACAAATTGGTCAAGAAGGACATGGTTCGTGGCCTTCCCCAGTCAAGCTTCAAGGATCACAAGGTGTGTAATGCATGTGTAAAAGAAAAGCAAGTCAGATCCTCTTTCAAGCCCAGAAAGGAAGTTAGTACCTCAACGCCACTTGATCTGCTCCATATGGATCTATGTATACATATGAGGGTGCCACGTAGAGGAGGAAATAACATCTTTGTTATAGTGGAAGACTATTCCAGATCACCTTGACTCTGTTTCTCAGAACCAAGGATGAAACTTTTCAAGTATTTGTTGTGTTTGTGAAAAAGATCCAGGTGAGATGAGCCATAATGTAGTATGTATTAGATCTGATCACGACACAGAATTTGACAATGCCAAATTCGATGAATTCTGTGCTGAAAATGGCATTACTCATAATTTTTCATCTACAAGAACACCTCAATAAAATGGTGTTGTGGAGAGGAAGAATAGGACTCTTGAATACATTGAAAGAACAATGTTGATTGACATTGGCGTTGCAAAAAGTTTCTTGGCAGAAGCCGTCAACACTGCATGCTACTTGGAGAACAAGTGGATGATCAGGTCCTTTCTAAACAAAACCCCATATGAACTGCTGAACGGGAGGAAGTCCAAGCTGACACATTTAAGGACATTTGGCTGCAAACGTTTTGTCCTCAACAATGGCAAGGAAGCACTTGGAAAATTCGATTTCAAAAGTGATGAAGGAATCATTCTAGGCTATTCATCACAAAGCAAAGCCTATAAAGTAAACAACAACAGAACTCAATGTGTTGAGGAAAGTATACATGTGATCTTTGATAAATCTCACCACTAATGTGGGAAATATTCACGTGATAGAGTGATCAAGATAGAGAACATTCAACTGTTCCCGGTGAAGTCATTGACATGGCAAATGGAAGAGCTGATATGATGAGCCATGTCAAGGAATCAAATGAGGATGCTGTCGCTATATTTCCAACGATGGGGAGGAACCTGGTCCCTGAATCACAACAATTAAAGCTGAGAACAAAGTTGTTGATGCTGTCAAAGGCACCCCACATGCTGAGCTGAGAAGCAGAACTCACGACAACCAAGGATCACATTAAAAAATACCTGGACCTTCTTACAATAAGATTCAGGTGTCTAAATGGAAGCACAAAATTTCACACCCTCTTGAAAATGTTATCACTCCTCTTGACTCAAGAATTCAAACCAGATTAAAGACAAGAAACTAGCTTGCCGTAAGGCTCCGAAAAATTTTGCGGTGTATTTTAAGGTATTGTGGTGTCGAGTTAGACTAAAGTGGTTAGAAGTAGTAAATTAACCTTCACAACGAGCAAGCTCGCCGCGGGTCGAACTTTTTGAGTGAAAGAATTCACGAGGGGTAAAGGAATATTTTTGGCTGAAGGATGTGATTATGCGGTCTGGTTTGCGACCGCATAACCAATATGTGGGCCGCATATGTCACGACCCTAAATCCTAAGCCGGCCGTGATGGCGCCTATCGTGGAACTAGGCTAGCCAATAATCACATGTTCATAATTTCTTTCAAAATCCCATTCCAAAATCCAAGCATTTCGTAAATATACAGAAAGTACTGAATAAAGTAGGCCACTATTATACAATACTGCCAACCCCAAAACCCGTAGCCAACATGTCATGAGCATCTAGAAGAATAAGTCAAAATATACTATTATAACACAAAACCTCCGAATGAAAGCTAGATATCAGAGATGCTGCGGACGCTAAAAAACTACCTCTATATTCCGTAGATCTGGCTCCGCGCGGAAAAGATAGATAATGCTCGATATCTGCATCTGAATCTGCACACGGAGGTGCAGGGAGTAATGTGGGTACACCAACTCAGTAATAATGGAGATAAATCAAGTCTGAGAAGCAAGAAACACATAAAATCAATGTCATCAAATCACAAGAGGCACAACCTTTCTTTCCAACAGTATAACATAAATATGTGAAATCATCATGTCTTAAAATCATCTTCAGAAAAATCCTTTAAAGAATGTATGTGTTTCAACAACTTCAACCGAAAGGTTTAGTATATAAATAAAATGAATCATATAGAGGCCTCTCGGGAAAACATAATTCATGAGCTCAGAGTGAGAGTAGTAAATCATCAGTAGCCCCTCGGGAAAAATATATATCATAATCATCCCCTGGGGCATGCCTCACAGTCACTCATAATTAGCCCCTCGGGAATACCTCACCATCACTCGTAATCAGTCCCTCAGCACCTCACAGTCACTCAGCACCTCACAGTCACTCATGCCTCCCAATCACTCGTCACTCGGCACTCTGTAGGTACCTGCGCTCACTGGGGGTATGTACAGACTCCGGAAGGGCTCCTACATCCCAAGCTCTATAAACATGCCAAATCATGGCATCATTCACTCCCAGGAACTCGGCCTCTCTCATATCATAAAATCCTCGCAATATTTGCCCTCGGCCTCACTCAGTCAGACACCCACATCATGCCACTCGGGCCATAAGTAAATAGGGTTCTCGACCTTAGATAGTATTTCATTTCAAGAAATAGTAATATCATCAAATAAGAGTGTCAACAATTTCACAAGATTGACTGAATGAAAAATCAGAGTTTCAAAGTAGTGAGAATATCAGTAAAATAGCCCCAAGGGGTTAAAACAGATCGGCACTAGGCCCCAAACATGGCTTATAGCTGAAATATATCAAATCATAGTAATACTGTAAAACATATGCTTAAAAAGCAGTTTCGCAACTCAGTGGTTGCCTAAAAAGGAACATATTTCCACATTTTCAGTTCGTGCACGCCCCACACTCGTCATCCAGTGTGTGCGTCACTCCAAATCCGTGAAGGGATGTAATGTCCGGGGTTTCATACCCTCAGGACAGGATTTATAACCATTACTTACCTCTACCGAGCCACAACACTAGTCCGCAATGCTCTTTCCCCTCCAATTGGCTCCTGATTGCTCCGAATCTAGCCAAAACCAGTTTAACATCATCAATATATATCAAAGGAACTCAACCCAATCTAAAATTATCAAATTATACAAGAATCTCAAAATTTGGCCAAACCCGAGCCCCGGGCCCACGCCTTAGAATTCGATAATTTTTACATCATTAGAATCTTCGACCTCCCACGATTATATACATGCCAAGTGAAGTAATATCGGACCACAATTGCCCACTCAATTCCTCAAAAGAAGAATAAATTTCCCATGCACCCCTTCTTTCCCAACTTGTGTTTAATTCCACCAATTCTATGGTTTAATCACTTAGAAATCAACATATAAACGAGTTATGAAGTTAAGAACCTTACCTCCAAGTTATTTCCTTCAATTCCCTCTTCAATCCTCTCAAAAGTGCTCCCAACTCGTCAATAATGGAGGAAAAATATTAGCCAATTCGCACAACAGGCCTTTTAAACATTCTGCCCAGCTAATATATTTTCTTCATTGCGATCGCAAACATTGGCACGCGATCGCGATTCACAGACCAAGCAACCAATGCGATCACAGACAAAAACACGCGATCGCATAGAACAATTCTCCACCCCACACACGCGCCTCAAAATACCCTACGCGATCGCAGGAATTCCCACGCGACCGCACTACCTAACTTGACCAACCTACGCGATCATAAACCTAACCACGCGATCGCATAGAACAAAATGCCTTCTCCTCTATTTAACCCTACGCGATCGCAAACATCCTCACACGATCGCGTAGAAGGAAACCAGAACCTCACACCAGCAGAAATTTGCCCAGTTTTCAAGCCAAAAATTGGTCTGTTAATCACCCGAAGCCCTTGGGACCTCAACCAAACATACCAAACTATCCCATAAAATCATTCAAACTTAGTAGATCCTTCAAAATACCAAAAACAACGCAACAACACCAAAACTGCATCAAATTCAAGCCTATGAACTTTGAAACTTCCAAATTTCGCCAACTACGCCGAAACCAACCGAAACACCTCCGATTGACTTGAAATTTTGTAGACATATCCAAAATGACATTACGAACCTGATCCAACTTCTGTAATTCCATTCCGACCCCGATAGCCTATTTTCCACTGCCGACCGGAAATCACCAAAAAACAACTTTCGCCAATTCAAGCCTAATTCTACACCGGACACCACAAAAATATTCTGAACGCACTCCTAAGTCCCAAATCACCTAACGAAGCTATCCGAGCCATAAAATCCGCATTCCGAGGTTGTTCACCAATAGGTTAATTCTCAGTTGACTTTTCCAACTATTAGGCTACTTTAAAAGGTTAAATGCCTAAACTCTCACCATAACCATTATGGACCCAAACCAAATGATCCAACACATCAAAAACAGGATAGCGATATATAAAAAATGCAGATACGGGGAAACGGGGTAAAACTCACGGAACGACCGGCTGGGTCATTACATCCTCCCCTCTTAAACAAACCTTCGTCCTCGAACGGGTCTAGAAACATACCTGGAGTCTCAAATAAGTGAAGATATCTATTCCGCATCTCCCACTTGGTCTCCCAGGTGGAATCCCTCACCAGCTGCCCTCTCCACTGAACCTTCACTGAATTTATATCCTTAGACCTCAGCTTCCTGACTTGACGACTCAAAATAGCGACTGGCTCTACCTCATATGACATATCACCCTCGAGCTGAACTGTGCTGAAGTACAAAACATGGGAAGGGTCACCAACATACTTCTGGAGCATCGAAACATGGAATACTGGATCAATACTCGATAAACTGGGAGGCATAGAAAGCCTATAAGCCACCTCCCCAACCCTCTGAAGCACCTCAAATGGCCTAATGAACAAGGGACTCAGCTTCCCTCTCTTCCAAAATCTCATAACACCCTTCATGGGTGACACCTTCAGCAACATCTTATCCCCAACCATGAAATATACATCTCAGACTTTCCGGTACGCATAACTCATCTGCCTAGACTGCGCCGTGCGAAGCCGCTCCTGAATCAACTTTGCCTTACTCAAAGCATCCTGAACCAAGTATGTGCCCAACAACCTAGCCTCGCTCGGCTCAAACCAACCAACCGAAGACCTGCCCTCATACGAAGCCATCTGGATACTCGACTGATAACTGTTATTATATGCAAACTCCACTAGAGGCAGAAACTGGTCCCATGAACCACCAAAGTCAATCACACAAGCACACAACATATCCTCCAAAATCTGAATGGTACGCTCCGACTGACCGTCGATTTGAGGATGAAATGTTGTTCTCAACTCGACCTGAATACCCAAATCTCTCTGCACGACTCTCCAAAACTGGGATGTGAACTAAGTGCCTCTGTCGGAAATGACAGAAAGTTCAACCCCATGCAATCGGACAATCTCCCTGATATAAATCTCAGCTAACCTCTCTGAAGAATAAGTAGTACCAAGAGGAATGAAGTGAGCGGACTTGGTCAGCCGTCCATAATAACCGATATAACATTAAACTTCCTCAAAGTCTGTGGGAGTCCAACTACAAAGTCTATGGTGATCCGCTCCCACTTCCACTCTAGAATATCAAATCTCTGCAGCAATCCACCTGGTCTCTGGTGCTCATACTTGACCTGCTGACAGTTGAGACACCGAGCCACAAAATCCACAATATCCTTCTTCATCCTCCTCCACCAATAATATTGCCTCAAATCCTGATACATCTCCGCAACACCCGGATGGATGGAATACCGCGAACTATGAGCCTCTACTAGAATCAAATCTCGAAGCCCATATACATTGGGTACGCAAATCCAGCCCTGCATCCTCATGACCCCATCATCACCAATAACCACATCCCTGGCATCACCGCGACGGACCCTGTCCTGAAGAACAAGAAAATGTGGATCATCATACTGGCATGCTCTAATTTGATCGTAAAGAGAAGACCTAGAGGCCACACAAGCCAACACCCGCGGGGGTTCTGATAGATCCAATCTCACCAATTGACCTGCTAAGGCCTGAACATCAAGGTCTAATGGCCGCTCTACTACTGGAAGGTAGGCTAGACTCCCCAAACTCTCTGCTGTGCGACTCAAGACATCAACCACTACATTGGCCTTCCCCGGATGATATAAGATAGTGAGCTCATAATCCTTGAGAAGATCCAACCATATCCTATGGCGCAAATTCAAGTCCTTCTGCCTCAGCAGATACTGCAAACTGCGATGATTAGTGAAAATCTCACACTGCGCTCCATACAAATAATGTCACCAAATCTTCAAGGCATGAACAACGACAGCTAACTCAAGATCGTGCATCGGATAATTCTTCTCGTGCACCTTCAATTGCCTGGACGCGTAGGAAGTCACCCAACCGTCCTGCATCAATACCGCTCCCAAGCCAACTCTAGAAGCATCACAATAAAATATGTAAGAACCCGAACCAGCAGGAAAAACTAGCACTGAAGCTGTAATCAATATTGACTTGAGCTTTTGAAAGATCTCCTCACACTCATCAAACCATCTGAATGGAGCACCCTTCTGGGTCAATCTGGTCAAAGGCGAAGGAATCGAGGAGAATCCCTCCAAAAAGCGACGGTAATATCCCGCCAAACCAAGGAAACTTCTAATCTTTGTAACTCAGGACGGTCTAGGACAACTCTCCACCGCCTCTATCTTCTTTGGATCAACCTGAATCCCCTCGCTAGACACCACGTGCCCCAAGAAAGCTACAGAACCAAGCAAAAACTCACACTTGGAGAATTTTGCATAAAGCTTCTCCTCCCTCAACTGTTGTAACACAATTCTCAAATGCTGAGCATGCTCTTCCTGACTACGAGAATAAACCAGGATGTCATCAATGAACACAATGACAAAGGAATCAAGGTAAGGCTGAAACAAGCTGTTCATAAATTGCATGAACGCGGGTGGGGCAATGGTCAGCCCAAATGACATAACCAAGAACTCGTAATGACTATATCTGGTCCTAAAAGCAGTCTTCGGAATGTCAGAATCCCGAATCCTCAACTGGTGATACCCAGATCTCAAATCAATATTGCAAAACACTCTGGCTCCCTGAAGCTGGTCAAACAAATCATCAATTCGGGGCAAGGGATACCGGTTCTTCACCATAACCCTGTTCAACTGCCGATAGTCAATACACATACGCATGGACCCATCCTTATTCTTCACGAACAACACCGGTGCACCCCAAGGTGACACACTAGGCCGAATGAACCACTTATCCAGGAGTTCCTGACGCTGCTCCTTAAATTCCTTTAACTCCGCTGGTGCCATACGATAAGGCAGAATAGAAATAGGCTGAGTTCCTGACACCAAGTCAATACCAAAATCAATATCCCTATCAGGTGGCATGCTTGGCAGGTCTGCAGGAAACACATCCAGAAAGTCACGGACCACCGAAATTGAATCAATAGCAGGAGTCTCGCCACCGACATCCCTCACGAAGGCCAAATAAGATAAACACCCTTTCTCGACCATGCGCTGAGCCTTCAGGTAAGAAGTCACACTGCTAGGCATATACTCAGAAGAACCTCTCCACTCAAGCCTCGGACACCCCAGCATAGCTAAGGTCACGGTCTTAGCATGACAATCAAGAACAGCATGGCATGGAGATAACCAGTCCATGCCCAATATCACGTCAAGACTGACCATGCTGAGTAACAGTAGGTCCACTCAGGTCTCTAGACCCCCAATAGATATCATGCATGACTGATACACGCGGTTCACAACAACAGTATCGCCCATCGGAGTCGACACATGAACAAAGGTGACTAGAGACTCACGAGGCACATCTAGAAAACCGGTAAAATACGAAGAAACATAGGAATATGAGGAACCAGGGTCAAATAAATCCAAGGCATCACGGAAACAGACTGAAACCATATCCGCGATCACAGCATCTGAGGCCATAGCATCCGGCCTGGCTGGAAATGCATACATGCGAGCCAGACCTCCCCCTTCTCGACCTCCTTCTCTAGGGTAGCCTCTGACTGACTGACCACCACCCCTAGCTGCGTGGGCGGGTGGTGAAGTGACTGGAGCTGAAGTCGAGGGTTGGCCCCTCTGCTGAGAATATCCACCGAAACAGCAGGGACACTGCCTCCACACGTGCCCGAACTCTCCACACTCAAAGCAACTCCCCGGAGGTGGATGCGGAGACTGATAGAAACCCCTAGCACCTGTACGGCCACTGGAAGACTCATGCATAGAAGAACCCTGAACTGGGTGTGCTCGAGCTTCACTTTGATCTAGGAGGGCACCAAATGAAGTGCGGCTTGACTGAGAACCACGGGAACCCTGCCCCGAGGAGGCACCACTATATGCTGGACGGCCTGACCGAGGAGGCCTGAATGAACGGCCCCTACCTTGCTGAAATTGTCCCCTGAAGGGAGCACTGCTGGAACTGCCCGAAACACGAGGCCTCTTGGCCTCCCTCTCCTCCCGCTCCTGGCGGCGAATGGACTCGATATCTCGAGCTACGTCAACAACCTGCTCGAATGAAGCACCCGATACTCTCTCCCGAGTCATAAGCAACCGAAGCTGATAAGAAAGACCATCCCCAAACTTCCACACCCTCTCCCTATCAGTAGGGACAATCTCAGAAGCATACCTACTCTCTCTGTGGTCCCGCACCGGCGAGAAAAGAATCGCTCCTGCGGAAAATGGCGAGGGGGTTGGGGATCACTCCTGCGGAGGGGTTTCTGGACCAGCGGACCCGCTCCTGCTGAAATTATTCCGCACCTGCGAAGGTAAGGGGGGCCCTGGGATTTCGCACCTGCGAGGCTGGGACCGCAGGAGAGGTCCGGCACCTGCGGTCACACCGGCAACAGCTGCACCAGCAGTTGTTTTAGGTTATTTTTGGCCTCGTTAGGTGCCCGGGAGGCACCTGGGCCCACCCGAGCCCTAATCCAAAAAACCAACGAGTCCCAACTCATAATACGGACTTGATCGAGCATTCGGAACACCTAAAACAACGCTAACACTCAAAATCACATCCCCAAACTCCAAGAACAAAACATAGAAATTTTATGTTTTCTAGACTTCGCTCACAACGCGCCGAACCGACCTATAAAACTCGGAATGACCCAAAATTTTGCAGGAAAGTCATAATTAGCATAACAAAATTATTGCCGGTCTCGGAAAATTCGGACCTCGATAACAAAAAAACACGTCCCAAACCAAAATATGAACTTAAGGAACTTCTTATTTCAATATTGGGCGCCGAAATTCCCCCGGGTCATCAGAAACCCAATCCGAACATACGCCCAAGTCTGAAATATTCATACGGAACTACTGGAGCTGTCAAAACTCGATTCCGAGGTCGTTTGCTCAAAATGTTGGCCGAAGTCAAACTTGGCCAAATAGGCCAATCTTAAGGAACCAAGTGTTCCTAAAGCACTCTAATCACTCCCAAATCCCGAACCACCCGTCCCCGCAAGTCATAAAGCACGAATAGCCACTACGGATAAATTTATTTAGGGGAACGGGGTTCTAATACGTGAAACGACCGATCGGTTCGTTACATCCTCCCCCTCTTAAACAAACGTTCGTCCTCGAACGGGTCTAGAATCGTACCTGAAGTGCTGAATAGCTGTGAGTATCTTTCCTGCATGTCCTCCTCGGACTCCCAAGTCGCCTCCTCAGCTGGTTGGCCTCTCCACTGGACCCTTACTGCGGAAACACTTTTGGACCTCCACTGGCGGTTCTTTCTATCAACAATGGCAACTGGCTCCTCCTCGTAGCCCAACTTCTCATCCAACTGAATGGTGCTGTAATCAACCACGTGAGAGAAGTCAGCGTGATACCTCCAAAGCATGGATACATGAATAACCGGATGAACTCCCGATAAGGCTGGAGGTAACGCAAGCTCATAAGCAACCTCTCCAAATCGCCTCAACACCTCAAATGGAACTATTAACCTGGGGCTCAGCTTGCCCTTCTTCTCGAATCTCATAATGCCCTTCATCGGCGAGACCTTCAGCATAACCTTATCTCCCTCCATAAATGCTACATCACGTGCCCGCTGATCTGCATCACTTTTGTGTCTTGATTGTGCTATTTGCATACTCTCCTGAATTATCTTCACCCTCTCTAGAGCGTCTCTCACCAGATTTGTGCCATATAACCTTGCCTCACCAGGCTCAAACCACCCGATAGGAGAACCACACCACCGACCATATAAAGCCTCGAATGGAGCCATCTCGATGCTGGGCTGATAACTATTACTGTATGCAAACTCCGCCAAAGGCAAGAACTGGTCCCACTGACCCCCAAAATCAATCACACACGCCCTGAGCATATACTCCAATATCTGAACCGTGCGCTCTGACAAGCCATCAGTCTGAGGATGAAATGCTGAACTGAGGTCTATCTAAGTGCCCATCCCACTGTGAAAAGCTCTCCAAAAGTGCGAAGTGAACTGAGGACCTCGATATGATATATAGACACCGGCACACCATGCAACCGGACTATCTCTCGAATGTAAATCTGAGCCAGCCTCTTTGTAGTGTAAGTAGTAGCCACAGGAATGAAATGCGCCGATTTGGTCAATCTATCCACAATGACCCAGACCACGTCAACCTTCCGCAAAGTCCGAGGCAACCCAACTACGTAGTCCATAGTGATGCGCTCCCACTCTCATTCAGGAATGGGCATATGCTGAAAACAGCCCTCCTGGCCTCTGATGCTCGTACTTAACCATCTGGCAATTGAGACACCTAGCCACATACTGCACTATATGCTTCTTCATCCACCTCCACCAGTAATGCTGCTTCAAATCACGATACATCTTCGTCACTCCTAGATGAACAGAATATCGAGAACTGTGTGCCTTTGGTAGAATCCTCCCCCTCAGGCCATCAACATCAGGAACACACAATCGGCCCTGGAGTCTCAGAACACCATCCTCGCCCAAGGTAACCTCCTTGTACCTACCCTGGACCACCGTCTCTCGAAGCTCTGCCAGACATGAATCATCAAACTGTCGAGCCTTAATCTCTCCCAATAATGAAGACTGCGCAACCACATGAGCTAGAACTCGACGAGGCTCCAAAAGGTCCAATCTCACCAGGCGGTTGGCCAAAGACTGAATGTCCAAGGCTAAAGGTCTCTCCTCGGCTGCAATGTAGGCCAAGCTACCCATACTCGTTGCCCTCCTGCTCAAAGCATTTGCTACTACATTCGCCTTGCACGGGTGATACAGAATAGTGATATCATTATCCTTAACAACTTGAGCCACCTCCGCTGCCTCAAATTAAGGTCCCTCTACTTAAACAAATGCTGCAAAATGCGGTGGTCAGTGTAGACCTCACAAGATACACCACACAAGTAGTGCCGCCAAATCTTCAAAGCATGAACGATCGCCTCCATCTCCAAGTCGTGTACATGATAGTTTTTCTCATGAACCTTTAGCTGGCGTGAAGCATAAGCAATAACTCTGCCATCCTGCATCAACACACATCCCAACCCGACGCGGGAAGCATCGTAATACACAGTATACACCCCAGACTCGGAAGCCAATGATAGAACTGGTGCTGAGGTCAATGCTGACTTGAGCTTCTGAAAGCTCGCCTCACACTCATCGGACCACCAAAACGGGGCATTATTCAGAGTCAATATAGTCAATGGAGCTGCAATAGAAGAGAATCCCTCCACGAATTGACGGTAATAGCCTTCTAGACCTAGAAAACGCCTTATCTCTGAAGCTGAAGTAGGACGCGGCCAACTATGAATTGCCTCAACCTTCTGCGGATCAACCTCGATACCCTCTCCGGTTACCACATGCCCGAAAAATGCCACAGACTCCAACCAGAACTCGAACTTAGATAACTTAGCATATAGCTTCTGCTCTCGCAAGGTCTGAAGCACAACTCTCAAATGCTGCTCGTGCTAACCCAGGCTCCATGAGTAGATCAAGATGTCATCAATGAATAAAATGACGAATGAGTCAATGTACGTCCTGAACACCCTATTCATCAAGTCCATAAATGCTACTGGGGAATTAGTCAAGCCAAAGGAAATCACTAGAAACTCATAATGGCCATATCTGGTGCGAAATGCTGTCTTCAGAACATCTGAAATTCAAATCTTCAACTGGTGATAACCTGATCTCAAGTCAATATTAGAGAAAACATGAGCACCCTACAGCTGATCAAACAAGTCATCAACGCGCGGCAGAGGATACTTGTTCTTGATGGTCACTTTATTCAACTGGCGGTAATAAATGCACATCCTCATAGACCCATCCTTCTTCTTCACAAATAAGAATGGATCACCCCACGACGACACACTCGGCCATATGAACCCATTAGCATATAACTATTCAAGCTTCCCCTTCAGCTATTTTAGCTCCTTAGGAGCCATACGATACGGGGGAATTAAAATAGGCTGAGTATCTGAAACCAAATCAGTACAGATGTCAATGTCCCGATCTGGAGGCATGCCTGGAAGATCTAAAGGAAATACATCTGGGAACTCTCGAACAACAAGCACTGAATTAATGGTTTGAGACTCAGCGGTGGTGTCCCGCACATAAGCAAGGTAAGCCAAATACCCTTTCTCGACCATACGTCGAGCCTTCCTAAAGGAGATGACCCAGCTGAATACACTAACTGAAGAACCTATCCACTCCAGCCTCGGCGACTCAGGAATGGCTAAGGTAACTGTCTTGGCATGGAAATACAACACATCATGATAAGGAGATAGCCAATCCATGCCCAAAATAACCTCGAAATCAACCATGTCGAGAAAATAACAGGTCGGCTCTGGTATCAATCCCATAGAAAGTAATCACACAAGATCGTTAGACCCCGTCTACCACCACAGACTCGCCCACAAGAGTAGACACATGCTAGGAAGAACCCAAGGAATCACGAGGAATATCCAGAAAATGGGAAAATAACGCAGAAACATATGAGTATGTAGACCCTAGGTCAAATAACACTGAAGCCTCTCTACCACAGACTGAAATGATACCTGTAATCACGACGTCTGAGGCCACTACATCTGATCTGGCCGGAAAAACATAGAATCTAGTTGTAGCACCTGAAGACTGAGCTCCCCCAGAACGAGCTGGAGCTGACTGACCCCCTCCGGACTGGCCTCCCCCTCTAGGACGGCCCCTGCCAACCTGACCTCTACCTCTAGGCGGTCGAACTGCTGGTGCTGAAATCGCAGGCTGGTGACTCTGCTGCACGGCCTTGCCCCAATAGCTGGGAAAATACCTCCTTATGTGGCCTAAGTTCACACACTTGAAGCACCTCATATGTGACATATCCTCCTTTCCTGAAGAGTAAGACTCTCGAATGGCCAGAAGGCGATAAGAGTCATCTGACATAGCACTGAAATAGGAACCGAAGGGGAGCTCTGGCATGGCACTGAATTGAGGCCTCACTGGAACACCTCTGGAGGTGGTGGAGGTGCTGCATATGAAGGCCTGCTGTACTGACAGCCTCCGAACTAACCCCTGCCCCTAGCTGGAGCACCCCTAAAATCATCTGTAAATCTGGCCCTCTTGTCCTGCTGACCCTGCTCCCTGCTCCTCAGTCGGTATCCCTCAATCAGTCGAGTTATCTCGACTACAAGCTGGTACGGGGTACCCATCTCTACCTCTATGGCCATAGAGGTCCGAATACCTAGATGTAAGCCTGCCACAAACCGCTACACCCTCTCGGCATCAGTGGCAATATCATAAGAGCGTGGCGGGATGACTCTGAAAAGCTCGGCCCAGGCCAAGAGAACCAAGGAACTTGAAGCAGGGCTTGCTGAGGCCAAGGCAGAGATCGATAAAACGAAGGTCATGGCGGACAAGTCCATCGCCATGTACCGGGCTGATGCCAAGGCTGCTCAAGTGCAGCTAAGGGAGGCTTCTCATCAGGGAGCAATGGAGTAATGACCTGGAAAAGTGTCAATCCCGAAGGGAAACCCTTGAATAAATCCATGATCGAGGTTTTGACCTCTCTGAGGAAATAGCCCAAGCCAAGGTGCTCGAAGCCGAAGCCAGACAACTTTCCTCCTCTGAGGACGAAGATGATGATGAAAAAGGCATTCGAGATGGATCCGATAAGGGGACAGAAGAAAAAGTTTCTCTAGGAGAAGTTGCTCAAGAATAAACTGGTCCCAGGGAAGCTGCCGGCGAAAGAGAGGGCGGCCTCTACCGTAAATAGGACTTAGCTTCTTTTTTCTCCATTTCTTTTTGTAAGTCCTTGATCGATCTCTTTTACATATCCATCAATGTATATAAGAAAACTTCTTTTTCGAATTCCTTCATAGTTTTCATGTTCGAGTATGTTTTATGTCTTTGTCTTGTGAAAATTTCCATTGCTGTAACTTTATTAATTGAGTGAACCTTGGTTCGAACTTAGAGTAGAACAAAACCCTTAGGTTTTTTAATTAAGCGAGGGTAATTCCCCGAGCTCGACAATATGTTTGAGATTTTATCTTGGGTGGCTTGATCGAAGCCATAAATGCATTATTTTTTACTAAGTTCGAGTGAATTTTGAACTAGAATAAAACAAACCATTAGGTTTTTTATCAAGTAAAGGGTAAGTTTCGAACTTACAGTAACATACCCCTTAAGGTTTTATAATGAATATTCGAGTTATATTCTAGTCGACTTTATTCGAGCTTGGAATAACTGAACCCTTAGGTCCAAATTGAGTGAGAACAAGGTCTCAAACTCTAAATGTATTGGCCCTTAGGCTCTTTAGATTGGGTCGATATGGCCTCTAAAAGTGGCTATTATTTCCTCTTTTCGGCTTAAAAGACTTAGTAAAAATTTCTTTATGCCTTAGCATTTATTTTTTACCCATTGGGTTTTTTGACGGTCCAATGATTGAAACCCCTTTGCTTTTTGTGCCTTAGAACGTTTGATACCTCTTAAGGTTTTTCAAAGATTATCGAAGCCTTTTGATTTTTCGAGGGCTGATTTTATCGAAGGTCTAATTGTTTTGCCGATGATAGCCTTTTAACCAATTTTTAAAATAATTCGAAGGCCTATTGTTTATTGCAGAATTCAGATGTCTCCGAGCCGCGTTATTTGGCCATAGCCTTCGGGTATGCCTCTTGGCCTTACTTCCCGATAACATTCTTTTTTGTTCGAAATGTTAGTCCTAGAGAGTGGTGGCCTCGGCCTATATATTGAGGGGTGCCTTTTTGAGGTCTTATGACTTTGATTTTAGATAAATTGAATATGCCAATCGTTGATGGCAGTCCCCAAGTGTTTAAAGTGTATTTGCACTTGGCTCTTGAGCCATTTTTCACAAAATCATAAGTATGGGATTTTCATAGTAGAGAATTTTCTACGAGACACGAGATGTTTGATAAAGAAAGAATACTTCTTTGAAAAATTGATACATGCATACATGTTTTTCCATCGGGACTCGACTAATCTATATGGACACAGTTCATTCGACCGTTTGGCCCATTACAAAGTTTTCCCTATTGAGGCCCTTTGACACGAGGTACTTTTCTTGAACACATATCATCCGAGGGTGATGCCACCCTAGTATTCGAGGTTGATTTCAAAGAAGCCTTGATATTTTTTAATTGTCCTTAGGTAGTACATAATTGTTTCCTCGATAAAAACCTCGTCAGAAAAACCCATTAGGAATAAAAATCGATCTAAGGGAAAAAGAGTGTAATGCGTACTTTAAAACATGAGGTCTCGATGTTTTGGATCACACACCTGCAATGAATTAGCACCGAGTATATATATATATATATATATATATATATAAATGAAAGAAAGGAGAAAGTCATACCTTAGCAATAGTACCGTTTAAGAAGTGATATATTCCTGTTGTTCGACAGTGGTTCGCCGTCCATCGTTCCGAGTTGATAGGACCCTATTCCGACTATATCGAGGACTTGGTATGGTCCTTCCCAATTCAGACCGAGCTTCCCTTCATTATAATCTTTGGTGTTGATGGTGACCTTCCTTAGGACTAAGTCCCCGACCCTGCGGTGGCGAAGGTTGGTTCTTCTATTGTAGTACCTTTCGATTCGTTGCTTTTGTGTAGCCATTCGAATGAACGCAGATTTTCATTTTTCATCTAATAATTCGTGGCTAGTATTCATAACCTTGTGAATTAGGGCTTCAGAGCAATATACTAAGGAAAACGGAGACGCTCCTGTGCTGTACTTCGATGTTGTTCGGTATTCCCAAAGAACCTTAGGTAGAATTTCTCTCCATTTCCCTTTAGCTTCGTTCAACCTTTTCTTTAGGTTTCAGATGATAGTCTTGTTCATTGATTCGACCTGTTCGTTCCCACTAGGGTGATACGGTGTTGATAGTATCCTTTTTATTTTATGATCCTCAAGGAATTTCGTTATTTTGCTGTTGATAAATTGTTTATCGTTGTCTCATACTATCTCTGTGGTATCCAAAATGAACATGCAATGTGATCCCAGATGAAATATATAACTTCTTTCTCTCTGACTTTCTCTAAATCCCGTGATGCAACCCTTTTAGAATTAACTTAGCTTTATTTGGGGCCGATGGTAGAGGGCCGACAATGTCTATTCCCCATTTCATGAATGGCCATGGTGATTGGACCGAGTGAAGTTGTTCTCCGAACTGATGGATCACCGGTGCAAACCTTTGACATTTATCGCATCTCCGAACAAACTCCTTAGAGTCTTTTTCCATGCTATCCTAGTAGGATCCTGCTATAATGACTTTGCGAATTAGTGACTTGACTCGGCGCCTGAATGGTTCCTATAAGTGCCTTCATGGACTTCTCATAGAACATAATCAATATCTCCCAGTCCTAAACATATTGCCAATGGTCCGTCAAATGTCCTCATGTATAATGTTTCATCTTCGTCTAGTGTAAAATGAGCAGCTTTAGTTCGTAGGGCCCTCAGTTATTTAGGGTCCGATGGGAGCTTTACATTCTTTAAGTACTCGATATACTTATTCCTCCAGTCCCAAGTTAAGCTTGTAAAATTTTTTTTGGCATGCCATTTCTCGATCACAGATTTCGAGTGTAGAATGACAGTCCCCGAGATAATCTCATCTTCTTTGACTGATGGTACCAGATTTGGTGGTGCATCGGCCTCACTGTTTTGTTCTCGAGGTACATGTTATAGAGTCCATTCCTTGAAACGGTGCGAATCTACCTGCAATTTGTCCAAATACCTTTTGCACTCGATCCTCTTGAACTTCGAATATTTTGTTCACCTGGTTCACCACCAGTAAAGAGTCGCACTTGGCTTTGATGACTTTGGCTCCCAAGCTTTTGGCTAGCTCGAGACCTGCAGTCATGGCCTCTCACTCGACCTCATTGTTAGTCAATCTAGAAGTTTTAATTGATTGTTTAATAGGGCTACCCGTGGGAGGATCCAAAACAATTCTTAGCTTGGAACCCTTTCACATTCAAGGCACCGTCCATGAAGAGGGTCCATGCCCCCGATGATGTAACGAATTTTAATAAAAGCTCCTTTTTGACTTGAGTTATGAGGGTCGGCATGAAATTGGCTACGAAGTCCGCTATGGTTTGGGACTTGATGGCCGTTCGGGGTTGATATTCAATATTGTACCCACTGAGTTCGACGGCCCATTGGCCAATCGACCCTATAGTTCGGGCTTATGCAAAACATTATAGAGTGGGTAAGTGGTTAATACACATATAGGGTGACATTGAAAATATATTTTTAACTTTCTTGAAGCGCTTATCAGTGCAAATGCAAATTTCTCTAAGTGTTGATACCTAGTTTTTGCATCTCCTAAGGTTTGACTTACATAATAAACAGGAAAATGCGTACCTTGCTCTTCTCGATCTAGGACACCACTTACTGCGATTCAGATACTGCCAAGTATAAGTAAAGTTTCTCATCTACCTTCGGGGTGTGAAGCAGAGGTGGGCTCGATAAGTATTGCTTAAATTATTCCAATGCCTTTTGGTATTGCGTAGTCCAAGAAAAATCATTTTTCTTTTTGAGTAGGGAGAAAAACCTATGGCTTTGATCCGATGACCTCAAGATGAATCGACCCAAGGAAGTTATCCGTCCGAGCAGCCTTTGTACGACTTTTACACTATCTACGATGGCGATGTCCTTGATGGCCTTGATTTTATCGGGGTTGATTTCGATCCCCCGATTTGATACCATGAAGCCAAGGAATTTTCCTCAGTCGACCCCGCAAGCACATTTCTTGGGGTTGAGCTTCATGTTGTACTTCCTTAAGATTTTGAATGTCTCTTGCAAAAGAGCCAAATGGTCCTTTGTGAGCAGGGACATAACTTGCATCTCGTCAATATAAACTTCCATTGACTTACCTATTTGTTCCTCGAACATTTTATTTACTAAGCATTGGTAAGTAGCTCCTACATTTTTTATCCCGAAGGGCATTACATTATAACAATATGTTCCATACTTGGTGATAAAATAAGTCTTTTCAAGGTTTTCCGGGTCCATTTGGATTTGATTGTACCCGGAATAGGTGTCGAGAAAAGTAAGGATCTCGTGGTCGTCCGTGGCATCGATCATGCGATCGATGTTAGGCAATGGAAAAGAATATTTTGGACATGCTTTGCTCAAGTCCTTATAGTCTACACACATTTTAAGATGGTTCCCTTTTTCAGGGACTACAACTACATTAGCTTAACACTCGGGGTATTTTACCTCCCGAATGGACCCTAAGTTTAGTTACCTCGTCCTTTATGAAGGCATGCTTTACCTCAGACTGGGGCCTTATCTTTTGCTTCACCGGTCTGAATTTGGGTCCATACCTAGTCAATGTGTTGTGATATCCAGTGGGATCCCTGTCATGTATAAATGGGACCATGCTAAACAGTCTATGTTATCAACAAGGAATTTAATAAGTTTTTTCCTGAGTTCGGGAGTTAATCTCGTTCCCAGGTATACCTTTCTCTCGGGAAGGTACTCGATCAGTATAACATGTTCTAGCTCTTCGATCGATGATTTGGTGGCATCCGAATCTTCGGGAAAAATAAAGTTCGAGGGGTTAGAAAATCCTCATCCCCTTCTTCATTTACTACCTATTTTTCCAATTCGGTCGAGGCTGGGGACGGTGATTGCTATTTTTCCGCCTGTTTACCTTTGGTGATCGATTTTTCTAAGGTCGATAGTGTCGATATTAGTCTTACTTCATCAACCGCAAAAATTTCCTGTGCAACATGCTGTTCTCCTTTTATACTATTTTTACACCATCCGTCGTCAAGAACTTCATCATGATGGTACTGCCCTCATGTTTTGGATCCAAGGCCTTCCCAGTAGTGCATTATATCTCATGTCGCCTTCAATGACATGGAAATCAGTATCTTTGATAGTCCCGGCCACGTTCACCGGTAGGATAATCTCCCCTTAGTTGTTTCACTGGCCATATTGAAGCCGTTAGGGCTCGAGATGCAGGTACAATTTGGTCCTGTAGGCCGAGCTTCTCCACAAACCTTGATCTGATGATGTTTGCCAAGCTACCTGGATCCACTAAAACACGCTTAAATTGAATTTTGTTTAACAAGATATAAATTACCAGAGCGTCGTGGTGTGGCTGAGAAATGCCTTCTACTTCTTTTTCATTGAATTATAAAGTGCCTTCACGCACATAGTCTCAAGCCCGTTTCTCTCTAGTGATTGACACCTTAGTGAATTTGAATATAGGCCTTTGTGGAACATCGACCCCTCCGACAATCACATGAATGACAGGTTGAGGTTCTTCTTGTTCATTCATCCTGTTGTTGTCCCTTTCCCTGAAGTAACTCTTAGCTCGATCAATGAGGAACTCTCAAAGGTGTCCCTCGTTGAATAGACGAGCTTCCTCCTCCCTCAATTGCCTACAATTTTCGGTCCTATGACCGTGGGTGCCATGATACTTACACATTAAATTCGGGTTCGTTTGAGAAGGATCAGTCTGTACAGGTCTGGGCCACCTAGTGTCTTTGATCCTTCCGATAGCCGATACAATGCCTGATGCACCGACGGTGAAATTATACTCCGATAGCCGCGGTGCCTTTGCGGGATCCGCATATTTGTCGAAGCCATTTTTACTCATAAGTCCCCAAGAATTCTGTCCTCGATCGCTTCTTCGATCATTCTGGGTAGAGTTGCATCCTGGACTATTATTCCTTCGATCTGCAATATATGGCTGGTACCGATCTTTATTCGACCTTGGATCTCTATTGATATACCTCTAATTTTTACCTGTCGACCAATTTGGATGTACTGAACCAGAAAGAGCTCCCAATTGGCCGTCTTCGACCCTGATCTTCGATTGATATCGATTGTGAACATATGCCCAAGTTACAGCTGGGTACTCGATCAAATTTTGTTTCAAATGTCGTGATGCTATCAAGATCTGTTCATTCAACCCTTGGGTGAAAGCTTGAATGGCCCAATCGTCTGTGACCGGTGGCAACTCCATGCATTCCATTTGAAACAGAGAGACGAATTACCTTAGCATTTCATTATACCTCTATCTCACCTTGAAGAGGCCCGATTTCCTTATTGCAACCTTTATGGCCCCGCCGTGTGCTTTTATGAAAGAATCTGCCAACATGGCGAATGAATCGATGGAATTTTGTGGCAAGTTGTGATAACAAATCATTGCTCCCTTTGACAGGGTCTCTCCGAACTTTTTCCGCAACACAGACTCGATCTAATCGTCCCCCAACTCATTACCCTTAATGGCGCATGTTTAAGAGAAAACATGTTCATTGGGGTCAGTGGTCCAGTTATATTTGGGTATGTCAGGCATACGGAACTTATTCGGAATGAGCTTCGGGGCCGCACTCGCAATGAACATTTTTTGCACAAACTTCTTCGAATCCATTCCTTTCAAGATCATTTGTGTCCCCGGTATCTAGTCAACTTGAGAGTTGTAAGTCTCCACCTTTTTATCATTGGCTTTGATTTTTTCTGTCCTGATTGAATTCTCTTGGTGAGCTCATTGAGCATCTTCACTACAGCATGATCGGTCACCTATGTGTTATCACCTGATCTTTCCGGTACTTGCTCAGTACGGCGAGTAGTCTCCTTCTTGAACCTATTTAGATCTATGTGATGATTTTGTAACTGAGCAATGACGGTTTGTTGAGACTAAAGCATTTCTAATATCACTTTGAGAGTGAATCCTTCGTCTCCTATACCCTGTATACCTCATTTATCATTTCAGCTTTCTCTGCATACACTCCCATTGGGGTCTGCGCCTAAGTCCGCATTCATATCAATGTGCGGTGCTCCTCCAAGATCAGCTTGTGGCATCTCGATTCCTAGAGAAATAACATTCTCGTTTTCCCCATGAAGCCTGAGGCCATTTTCACCTTGTGTGGATGCGTTCAGTGAGTTTGACATGTTTCAACCTGAAAGAAAAAATTATTGAAAAGAACAAGCATAAAATAATGTGTTTTACCAACAATACAAGTGAAACTCTAATAATGGAAAAAACTCTCATGATTGATGTCAATAACCGCTTGATTCGATCTGTTTCGAGATTTCTACCGAGATCTTCGATTGGTTGCTAATATCTTGCCAATCCATTATTCGACATCGTTCATGATCGATCTCGATCCTTAACGAGCGCTTTTATCTTCATGCTTCATACTCTTCCATCGAGATTGTCACACCCCAAAATCGAGGGACGCGACCGGCACTCAACCAGGTGACCCCAGTCAAGCGAACCTGATTTGCCTTTCCCACCCAACGCGTTTCCCCGTGTTTATAACATACATCATTTATGTGAAACATTGAGATAAAGTTAAAAGTGTATGATTACCACAATAAATAAAAGTTTTCCTCATTTTACGTTATTATACTAGATTTCCGAAAACATACATAATAGACACATCACTTCCCAATATGGACCACGATTACGAGTACATTCAACCACTGCCAAAATATACATATACACCCACATAGTGTCTATTGAGCCTCTAAGAGTACTAGGAGTTTATACAATACTTGCCGGCAATAAGGCCCCGGCTATACCTAACAATACATAATATACTCAAAAAAGAGGAGATGGCATGAACTACACATGGCCCCGAGAGGAAGTGGGGCTCACCAGTACAGCTGAAAAAGGATGAGGAGAAAGCACCACTAACGGCGAGCTGAGCAACCTGTTATGGACCCACCTAAATCTATGTAAAATATGTAGCGCTGCCGGCAAAAGGGACGTTAGTACTGTGGAATAGTACTAATATGTATAAACAAACTTTATCCCAAGTACAATCAATCAATACACAATTAAGAAACATTAATAGAACCAATTAACCAATGCACGTGGAAGGAAACAACCAAAATCAAACAAGTTTCACAATCTCTCCTTTTTCCCTTTCAACATCATCATATTCAAGAGCTTATAGATTTTCATTTCAGTAGTGATAACGATCACATTCCATCCTTATTACCTCGGCCACCCTTATCACCACAACCCATCAACCTTATTACTGCGTGTTGCGGAGCGCAACCCGACCTCGCCTGACAATTTAAATTCACAACAACAACCACAAAAAATTACATCACAAGAATCATCATTTCAAGGAATACAAGTTCATATCAACAATTTATTTATTTGGGACCAAGGCACCATAACTCTTATCACGTAGTACTTTCATGAACACGGTGTTTCCATAATCGTCCAATTCATTTACATCATTTCACAATACCCTTTTTCATTATTTTCCACGCACGACTTTTAGTTATTTTACACATTCTCACATTTGGGCACATTATCAATCTTTCGTTCATTACACATTCTTTCATATCAATACCCTTTAGCATTTATGAACTTTGCGCAGAATGAAATAGGCACATCAAACACCTTTCAAAGCCTCATATAGCACGGTAGCATGAAAATCAACTAGGATAAAAAGAGAATAGAATCTTACATCTCAACACGTTTGAACAATCAATTCACATATTTCCAAACAAGGTACACATAACGAATACTCGGACCCAACAAGAGGATTCTACAAAGGTTAAAGTTAGCCATACATACCTCGAATCAGGACTTTTCCTTAATTTATATCTCAAATCACCGGTCCTTCTAGCACCTTCGATCTAATTCACAATACGGCACATTTGAAGTTAGAATTAAGAGTCATGAACATGTCTTGAACTCATTTGAGCATTCTATCAAGAACTAGGTGTTCCTTTAGATTAAATAACCCCTTTTTAGTGAAAGGTTACTCCAACCTATTTTACTTTACTAGGTTATGATAAATTAGGTACATGCATACAAGATTCTTAACCCCATATTTATGAACTATGCTACCCATGTTTCATTTTAACAAAAATCTGGAAATTTAGGGTTAATGAGGTAGAAGCTTACCTCTTAGAGTGAAGGAATTTGTGTTCTACTTGATTAGTTCCAAGCTTGAATGATGAAGGAAGACCAATTTGATGAAGTTGGGACTTTCTCTCTATAGAACCCACTCTTTCCTCTCTCTAATATCTCAGAAAAATGGTTAAAAAATGAAGGGGAGGGGTATTTTGATGAATTGGGTCGGGTTTTTTAAATTAGGAAAAATAGGGCCTGATAGAAGAATGCGGTCAGGAATGCGATCGCATTCCTGACATGCGGTCCGCAGACTCGACCGCATGATGGCCCTCAAGATGGGCCAAAATTCGAAATACACTGCCTAGGTATGCGACCATTGTGCAGTCCGCATATCCGTCATGCGATCGCATCTTGGACCGCATAGTTGACCTCAAATGGGGCAGTGATCTGCCCGTGTATGCGACCAATATACGGTCCGCATACACGTTATGCGATCGCATAGTGCGTCGCATAATACCTACTCTCCGAAAATTTTACGGGTCTTTACAGAGATCGAGCCAGATCCATTATGAGCTTATCCTCGAGGCAACTCCTGGAGCCTATAAAATCGGGTGTGCCCGGTTTCGATCGTATATAGTGAGAGAGAGAAATGTTTGTTATTTGGTTGTCGGTGGAAGCTTGATTGCTCACAACTTGGATATAGGGTGAATGATCAATTGCCAAAAGTGAAGAAAATAATTCTCCATGACCAATAAGTTTTTTTATGATGATTGAGACTTAGATGATCTCAAATGATATGCAAAAATGAACAAATATTGGATTTTGTTGTAACAAATCCAAGTTGTTGTTTCCTTAAGTCTGCCACCGTAACACTCATTCATTCTGGCCATTTGGATGATTTGTAATAGTTGATTTAATGCGGGACTACATAACAGTCGAGAAAATGATTAATCCGAACATGATGATATGTTCCTTTTCTCATCTAGGAACTCTACGGACACCCATTAGTTATTTGGATACGTATCCTTCTTTTCAAGTACTCGGTTGATCCTCCGAGGAGTCTTTTATCTACCTTCAGTTTTCTATATTCCCGATATACATATTAGCTTACTTGTAAGCTGACTAGATAATACTTGCCACGTATCTTCCCCAAAATAGTACACATATAAGTCCATTTTTTACCAATACAGATAGTGTCACGGCTCAAATCCCACCATAGGTGTTGTGATGGCACCTAATATACATACATACATACATATATATATTCATACATACATACATACATACATATATATACATATATATGTATATACATACATATATATATATACACACACACACACATCCCCCCTACACACATATATATATATATATATATATATATATATGTATATATATATTGAAATTTAGTTTATATGAATGGATAGTGTGTAATTTCTAGAAGATTTAACATAAATAGCAGCTCACCCAACCAACAAAAATAACAACAAACCCAAGTATAATCCCATAACTGGGGTCCGACAAGGTAGTGAGTATGTAGCCTTACCCCTACCTTGTGCAGGTAGAGAGATTGTTTGGATAGATCCTCGAATCCAAGAAAGCATGCAAAATCACAACAATATAAAAATGAAATATAGTAATATCAAAGTCAGGAAGAAGTAACAACAAGAAGATAGTACAACAACAAAAATACAAGAAACATCATATCATAATCGAATTTTAAGATATAGAAATACTAGAATAACGCTACTACTACTGGAAAAAAAGGAAAGACGCTCAACTGTCTACTAGCCACCCGATCACGTAAACTAAAAATAGCTGACATATGTGTAATATGTGTATAATTCATGTGTAGTACGTGTATGACCGTATAAAATCATAATATAATTTATGTATATTGGAAGTAAAAAGTGAACAATGAATCCGTCTGACTATTTCTGTAAAGATTTCTAATTTTTAGACAATCAATGTATTTTAACTTGTTGTAGCAGTTTAGCACTGTGATGACCCAAAGGTTCATCTTAAGTTTAAGAATTCTATTATGCGCTTTATAGCTTTAGAAATCTCATTTTTACCCTCCTACATTTGCGTGCGCAGTTCGGGCGTGATTTTTGGGAAACGTTTATATTGAAAATTAAGGAAATAATATTTTATGGCCTAAAAAGTTGATTTTAGTTGACTTCGGTCAATATTTTGAGTAAACGGGCCCGGACTCATATTTTGACGGTCCCAGTGGGTCTGTAATAAAATATGGGACCTGACATATGCCCGGAGTCGAATTCCGAGGTCCCTAGCTTGAGAAATTATTTTTTGATTAAAATTGAAAGACATAAATTATAATGGTTTTAAGAAATTGGTTAATGTGTGATCTTGCTGGTATCGGGTCAGTATTTTTGTTCCGGAGCCCGCTACAGGTCCGTTATGATATTTATATCTTATATGTGAAATTTGGTAAGAAACGAACGTCCGATTGAGAAAATAAGAATTTTAAAGTGTTCATGAAAAATCCATATGTTTTGGTGCTAAATTCGTAGTTTTAGGTGTTATTTTGGCGATTTGATCGCACGAGCAAGTTCGTATGATATTTTTAGACTTGTGTGCATGTTTGGTTTGGAGACCCGAGGGCTCAGTTGAGTTTCAGATAGGCTACAGAGTGGAAAGAACTTGGAAAGAATTCCTTGTGTGCTTCAGGTCTGGAGATCTCGCATTTGCAAGGTCTGGCTTGTAACGACCCGACCGGTCGTTTCGTGAGATTAACCCCATTTTTCCCGTTTCTACTTTATCGTATGCTTCGGAGTGGTTATGTTTCGGAGTGGTTGTGGTGAGAACAGAGACACTTTGTCTCTTAAATTAGCTTAATAGTTGAGAAAGTCAACTAAGAGTTGACTTATTGGTAAATGACTTCGGAATGTGGATTTTATGGCTCAGATAGATTCGTTAGGTGATTTGGGACTTAGGAGTATTTTCGAAATGAAGTTTTGACATCCGATGTAGAATTAGGGTTAAATTCGCGAAAGTTAGTTTTTGACGATTTCCGGTCGGCAGTGGAAAATAGGCTATCGGGATCGGAATTGAATTCCCGAAGTCGGAGAAGTTTTGTATTGTCATTTTGGGTATGTGTGCAAATTTTCAGGTCAATCATATCTGTTTGGTTGGTTTCGGCATCATTGGCGAAATTTAGAAGTTTCGAAGTTCATAGGCTTGAATTTGATGTAATTTTGGTATTTTTGTGTTGTTTTTGGTGTTTCGAAGGTTGGAATAAGTTTGAATGATGGTATGGGGTGTGCTGGTATGTTTAGTTGGGGGGCCCGAGGGTCACAGGATTGATTTCAGATGGTTAGCGGAGGTTTGGTCTTAGGAAATTGCAGCAAAATAACTGCTGGTGTGAAATTACTGGTGTGGCCACACTTGCAGATGGGGAGCCACAAGTGCAAAGAACCTCGCGCAGGTGCGAAAGGAGGCCAGGCTGGAGGAATCCGCAGGTGAGGAAGAGGACTCGCAGGTGCAAAGTTTGGACTGTTAGTGGGATTTCGCAAGTGCGCACCTGGGACAGCAGGTGCGGATTAACTGGACAGAAAATATAAATAGGTGCCCCCGCGAAATTTTGGTCATTTCTTGTATTGTTGCATCCGGGCTGAGCTGGTTTGAGAGCATAATTGAATGAGGAATTCTAGGGTCTTCAGTGGAGGTAAGTTGCCGGATTAAAAACTCGTTTCTATGTTATTTTGTGACGGACTAGGCTTGAATTTGAGGAATTTAAAGTAGAAAAGTTGGGAAAAATGGGAGGAAGTTTTGAAAATTCTTTTGGTGATTTGAGCGGGAAATTATGGTCTAATTGTGGTGTTCTTTGTATGTGTAGAATCGTGGGAGGATGAGGATTCTAGTGATTTAAATTTTATAGAATTCTGAGACGTTGCCTCGGGGCTCGAGTTTGGCCGAATTTCGAGAATTGTGTCTAAATTGATAGTTTTCGATTGGTTTTTGTTCCTTTAGCGTATATTGATGATGTTAATCTGGTTTTGGTTAGATTCAGATCAATCGGGAGGCGATTTGAGCGACAAGGCCATCGCGGATTAGTATTGTGGCCGGATAGAGGTAACTAATGGCTATAAATCTTGTCTTGAGGATATGAAACCCCGGACTTCATATTTCTCATTGTTTTTAGAATGTCGCACATGCGGATGACGAGTATGTGCCGTGTACTGATTTTTGGAGTGTACTTGGTCCTCTCCGCGTCAACTATTGAGTTGTGTATTTTACTCCAAAACATATATTAAATTGTGTTCTGAAAACTATTGCAATATTTGAGCTATAAGCCATGTTTGGGGCCTCGTGCTAACTTGTGTGGACCCCTTGGGGGTTTTTACTGCTATTTCCTCACTGTTGATTTACGATTTACACTCAGTCTTGTTATGTTTAACTGGTTTCGAAACTTAGCCTTATTTACACTGTTTTGAAATATAAAAATGATGCTTTTGGGTCGAGTACCCCGTTTTACTGATACGCCCGAGGGGCTTTTGAGAGTATCTGACTGAGTGAGGCCGAGGGCCTGATTGTGAGGATATGATACGTCACGAGGTGGCTTGATATTAGCGCTTGGGCTGAAGAAGCCCCTCCGGAGTCTTACACACCCTCAGTGAGCGCAGGTACCTACTGAGTGCGAGTACCGAGTGCTGAGTGATGAGCGATTGGGAGGCATGCGTGACAGTGAGGTTACCCGAGGGGCTGATACTGAGTGGCTGTGAGGCATGCTGAGTGATGTTCTACCCGAGGGGCGATTTATGATTCATGTTTTTTCCCGAAAGGCTATTTATGACTTATTTCACTTTACACTAAATTGTTCATGTATTTTTATATTTGAAATTGATGGAAAACACATTTTTCAAAGGATTTTACTAAAGTTGGCTTTTCAGGCATGTTGATTTCAAGTATATATATGTATATATTATTTGAAAGAAAGGTTGTGCATATTGTGAACTGATGATTTGATTTTATGTGTTTCTTACTGCTTAGACTTGATTTATTTTCATTATTACTGAGTTGGAAAACTCACATTACTCCCTGCACCCCCTGTGCAGATATAGGTGTTGATACCGAGCGTTAGCCATCTTTTCCGTGCGGAGCCGGAGTTCGAGACCTAGAGGTAGCTGTTTAGAATCCACATCATCTCTGTTTTTCCTTCTTATGTTGTACCTAGTAATTCGTTCGGAGATTTTGTATTATAATAGTAGACTTTATGGTATATTCCTTAGAGGCTCCGGACATGTTGACTTCGAATTTTGGGGATGGTTTAGACTGTTTAATTGTTTATTTTGCCTAATGGATTCAGTAATTCTATATACGTTTAGAAAATGTAGAAGTAGGTTGGGATTTTGGAAAGAAACTGTAAATATGTGATTGTTGGCTAGCCTAATTCCACGATAGGCGCCATCACGGCCGGTTTAGGATTTGGGGCCGTGACAAGTTGGTATCAGAGCCTAGGTTACATAGGACTCAACGGTCATGAGCAGGTTTAGTAGAGTCTTGCGAATTGGTACGGAGATGTCTGTTATTATCTTCGAGAGGCTGCGGAACCCTTAGGAACAATCTCATTTTTCTTGAATTCTGTCGTGCCATTTTGTTGATTCTAAAAATCGAAACTTCTATTGTTTCCTTCTCTCACACATGGTGAGGACTCGCGCTACCGATCAGGGTGATCAGCCACCAGCTAGACTAGCGAGAGGTCGAGGCCGCGATCGAGGCCGTGGTAGAGGTAGGGGCAAAGCCCGTGTAGCAACCAAGGCAATACCAGTTGATCCCCCTACTGGTCATGATCAGATTCCCGCCGCAGATGCTCTAGCGGGGCAGGCTCAGGCAACGGCAGTGCCTATTGCTATTCAGTGTCTTTAGCAGACCTTGGCTCAGATCTTGACTGTGTGTACCACCCTTTCTCAGGCAGTTGCCGCTACTTCTCAAGCGGGGGGAGGCAGTCAAACTCCAGTTGCCCGGACCCCTGAGCAGGGTACTCAGGGCCATCAGACACCGGGGGCGGTTCCAGCCCAGCCAGTTGCTCCAGCATAGACTAGAGAGGTTTAGTAGACTACAGCCTCCGACATTTAGTGGTACTGAGGGCGAGGATGCACATGGTTTTCTGGATAAGTGTCAGAGTATGCTGCGTACTGCTGGGATTTTGGAGACCAATGGGGTCTCATTTTCTACTTTTGAGTTTTCTGGTGCTGCTTTCACTTGGTGGGAGTATTTTGGGAGGCGTAGGCATATTGGTTCAGCAACCCTCACCTGGCAGCAGTTCTCCACTATCTTTTTGGAGAAGTATGTACCCCAGTCTCACAGGGAGGAGCAGCGCAGGCATTTTGAGCAGTTGCATCATGGGGAGCTATCAGTGATGCAGTATGAGATGCGCTTTTCGGAGTTGGCTCGTCATGCCACCAAGTTGGTCCCTACTGATAGGGAGAGTATTAGGAGGTTCGTGGATGGCCTCACTTATCAACTCTGCTTTTTCATGACTCGGGAGAGGGTATCAGATGCTACATTCGAGCAGGTTGTTGATATTGTTCGAGATATTGAGTTAGTTTGCCTTTAGGAGTGGGTGGAGAGGGAGGCCAAGAGGCCTCGTGGATCGGGTGGTTCTAGTGGTGGTCCTTCCAGGGGGCAGTTTCAGCATGGTAGAAGCCGTTCATTCAGGCCTCCTCAGTCAGTTCGCCCAGCCTATAGTGGTACATCTTCGGGGCATGGTCTCTGCGGTTTTCAGCCAGGTCGTTCTTCATTCGGTTCCCTCCCAGCTCTGAGTGAAGCTCGAGCACCACAAGTTCAGAGTTCCTCTATGCATGATTCTTCTAGTGGCCATTCTGGTGCCAGGGGTTTCTATTAGTCCTCGCCTCCAGCTCCAGGGAGTTGTTTTGAGTGTGGATAGTTTGGGAACATGTGGAGGTAGTTTCCCCGTCGTCCCGATTGTTCTTCTCAGTAGAGGGGCCAGCCCTCGACTTCAGCTCCAGTTACTTCACCACCCGTCGAGGCAGCTAGGGGTGGTAGTCAGTCAGCTAGAGGCCGCTCTAGTGGGGGAGGTTGAGCAGGTGGAGTTCAGGCCCATATGTACGCATTTCCAGCTAGGCCAGATGCTATGGCCTCCGATGCAGTGATCGCAGGTATTGTCTCAGTCTGTAGCCGAGATGCTTTGGCTTTATTTGACCCTGTTTCTACATATTCCTATGTTTCATCATATTTTTCCCATTTCTGGATATGCCCCATGAGTCTTTAGTTACATCTGTTCATGTGTCGACTCTGGTGGGAAATACTATTGTTGTTGACCGTGTGTATCGGTCGTGTGTGATATCTATTGGGGGTCTAGAGACCCGAGTGGACCTACTGTTACTCAGCATGGTCTATTTTGATGTGATATTGGGAATGGATTGGTTATCTCCATGTCATGTTGTTCTTGATTGTCATGCTAAGACCGTGACCTTAGCTGTGCCAGGATGTTCGAGGGTTGAGCGGAGAGGTTCTTCTAAGTATATGCCTAGCGGGGTGATTTCCTACCTGAAGGCCCAACGCATGGTTGAGAAGGGATGTTTATCTTATCTGGCTTTTGTGAGGGATGTCAGTGGTGAGATTCCTGCTATTGATTCGGTTCCTGTGGTCCGTGACTTTCCGGACGTGTTTCCTGTAGATCTCCCAGGCATGCCACCTGACAGGGACATTGATTTTGGTATTGATCTGGTTCCAGGCACCTAACCTATTTCTATTCCACCTTATCGCATGGCACCATCGGAGCTAAAGGAATTAAAGGAGAAGCTTCAGGAACTCCTAGATAAGGGTTTCATTCGGCCTAGTGTGTCACCTTGGGGTGCACCGGTGTTGTTTGTAAAGAAGAAGGATGGTTCTATGCGTATGTGTATTTATTATCGGCAGATGAACAGTGTTACTATGAAGAACCAGTATCCCCTGCCTCGTATACATGACTTATTTGATCAGTTGCAGGGTGCCAGGGTATTTTTCAAGATTGACTTCTGTTCCTGTCATCATCAGTTAAATATTCGGGGGCCAGACATTCTGAAGAATGCTTTCAAGACTAGATATCGTGATTAAGAGTTTCTGGTTTTGTCCTTTGGGCTGACCAATGCCCCAACAACCTTTATGCACCTGATGCACAATGTATTTCGTCCTTATCTAGACACTTTTGTCATCGTGTTTATTGACGATATGTTGGTGTATTCCTGATCTCGATAGGATCATGAGCAACATTTGAGAGTTGTGCTTCAGACCTTGAGGGATAAGAGATTATATGTGAAACTTTTGAAGTGTGAGTTCTATCTTGATTGAATAGCATTCTTGGGGCACGTGGTGTCCAGTGAGGGTATTCAGGTTAACCCAAAGAAGACTGAGGCAGAGCAGAGCTGGCCTAGACCGTCATCAGCTACCGATATTTGCAATTTCCTTGGTTTGGCAAGGTACTATCGCTGTTTTGTAGAGGGATTCTCATCTATTGCAGACCTATGACCAGACTGAATCAGAAGGGTGCTCAGTTCAGGTGGACTTAGGAGTGTGAGGAGAGCTTTCAGAAGCTCAAGTCGGCTTTGACTAAAACTCCGGTATTGATTTTGCCTACGGGTTCAGGTTCTTATACAGTTTACTATGATGCCTCGAGAGTTGGACTTGGAGAGATTTTGATGCAGGATGGTAGGGTGATTGCCTACTTATCCAGACAATTGAAGGTGCACGAGAAGAATTATCCAGTGCACGACCTTGAGCTAGCAGCTATTGTCCACGCCTTGAAGATTTGGCGTCGTTATTTGTATGGAGTGCATTGTGAGATTTTCACTGATCACCATAGTTTGCAGCATCTGCTTAAGCAGAAGGATCTGAATTTGCGTCAGAGGAGGTGGTTCGAGCTTCTCAAGGATTATTACCTCACTATTCTATATCATCCGGGGAAGGACAATGTAGTGACCGATGCCCTGAGTCACAGAGTAGATATTTTGGGGAGTCTAGCCTACCTTCTAGTTGCAGAGCGGCCATTCTCCCTTGATGTTCAGGCTTTAGCGGGTCAGTTTGTGAGATTTGATCTATCAGATCCCCCGCTGGTATTGTCTTGTGTAGCCTCCAAGTCTTCTTTTTTATGATCAGATTAGAGCATGCCGGTATAATGATCCACACTTGCTCTTTCTTCAGGACAGGGTCCGTCGCGGTGATGCCAGGGATGTGGTTATTGGTGATGATTGGGTCATGAGGATGCAGGGTCGGATTTGCATGCCCAATGTGGATGGACTTCGAGATATGATTCTAGTTGAGGCCCATAGTTCGCGGTATTCCATCCATCCGGGTGCCGCAAAGATGTATCAGGATCTGAGGCAGCATTATTGGTGGAGGTAGATGAAGAGGGATATTGTGGAGTTCGTGGCTCGGTGTGTCAACTGTCAGCAGGTTAAGCATGAGCACTAGAGACCGGGTGGATTGATTCAGAGATTAGATATTCCGGAGTGGGAGCAGATCCCCACGGACTTCGTAGTTGGGATCCCACGGACTTCGAGGAGGTTTGATGCTATATGGGTTATTTTGGATCGGCTGACCAAGTCCGCACACTTCATTCCTGTTGGTACTACTTATTCTTCCGAGCGGTTAGTTGTGATTTATATAAGGGAGATTGTCCGATTGCATGGGGTTCCATTTTCTATCATTTCTGACAAAGGTACCCAGTTCACATCTCAGTTTTGGAGCGCCGTACACAAAGATTTGGGTACTCAGGTCGATTTGAGCACACCGTTTCATCCTCAGGCCGACGGGTAGTCGGAGTGTACTATTCATATTTTGGAGAATATGTTGCGTGCCTGTGTCATTGATTTTGGGGGTTCATGGGAGTAGTTTCTGCCACTCACGGAGTTTGCATATAATAATAGTTATCAGTCGAGTATCCAGATGTCTCCGTATGACACTTTATATGGTAGGAGGTGCAGATCTCCAGTTTGTTGGTTCGAGCCGGGCAAGGCTAGGCTATTGGCCACAGGCCTGGTTCAGGATGCGTTGAGTAAGGCGAAGTTCATTCAGGAGCGGCTTCGCACGATGCAGTCTAGGCAGAAGAGTTGGACCGGAAGGTCCGAGATGTGTCTTTCATGGTTGGGGAGAAGGTGCTACTGAAGGTGTCACCCATGAAGGGTTTTATGAGGTTCGGGAAGAGGGTAAAGCTGAGTCCCAGGTTCATTAGGACATTTGAGGTGGTTTAGAGGATTGGAGAGGTGTCTTATAGACTTGCCTTTCCTCCCAACTTATCGAGTATTCATCCGGTGTTCTATGTTTCGATGCTCCGGAAGTATGTTGGTGAACCGTCTCATGTTTTGGACTTCAGCTTGAGGGTGATATGTCATATGAGGTAGAGCCAATGGCTATTTTGGGTCGTTAGGTCAGAAAGCTGAGGTCTAAGGATATAGCTTCAGTGAAGGTTCAGTGGAGAGGCAAGCCGGTGGAAGATTCCACCTGGGACACCGAGTGGGAGATGCGGAGCAGATATCCTCACTTATTCGAGACTCCAGGTATATTTCTAAACCCATTCAAGGACGAACATTTGTTTAAGAGGGAGAGGATGTAACGACCCGGCCGGTCGTTCCGTGAGATTAGCCCCGTTTTCCCCATTTCTACTTTATCGTATGCTTCTTAGCCTATTTATGTTGTGTTGGGTCGGTTGGTTCAGTTCCGGAGTGTTTGTGGTGAGAACAGAGACAATTAGTCTCTTAAATTAACTTAATAGTTGAGAAAGTCAACTGGGAGTTGACTTATTGGTGAACGACCTCGGAATGTGGATTTTATTGATCGGATAGCTTCCTTAGGTGATTTGGGACTTTGGAGTGTGTTCAGAATGAAGTTTTTACGTCCGATGTAGAATTAGGCTTGAATTGACTAAAGTTAGTTTTTGGCGATTTTCGTTCGGTAGTGGAAAATAGGCTATCGGGGTTAGAATGAAATTTTGGTAGTTGGAGAAGGTTTGTAGTGCCATTTTGGGTATGTGTGCAAATTTCAGGTCAATCGGGTGTGTTTTGGTTGGTTTCGGCATCATTGGCGAAATTTAGAAGTTTCAAAGTTCATAGGCCTGAATTTGATGTAATTTTGGTGTTTGTGTGTTGTTTTTGGTGTTTCGAAGGCTCGACTAAGTTTGAATGATTCTATGGGGTGTGTTGGTATGATTGGTTGGGGCCCCGAGGGGCTCGGGATTGATTTCAGATGGTTAGCGGAGGTTTGGACTTAGGAAATTGCAGCAAAATAGCTGCTGGTGTCAAATTACTAGTGATCCGCAGGTGTGATGGCCGCAGGTGCGAAGTACCTCGCGCAGGTGCGAAAGGAGGCCAGGCTGGAGAAATCTGCAGGTGTGAGGCATAGGTCGCACCTACGAAGCCGCAAGTGCGGAAGAGGACTCGTAGGTGCGAAGTTTGGACTGTTAGCGGGATTTCGCAGGTGCGCACCTGGGACCGCAGGTGCGGGTCCGCATGTACGAGGAGTTGTCCGCATGTGCGGATTAACTGGACATAAAATATAAATAGGTGCCTCCGCAAAATTTTATTCATTTCTTCCATTGTTGCATGCGGGTTGAGCTGGTTTGAGAGAATAATTGAAGGAGAAATTTGAGGGTCTTCAGTGGAGGTAAGTTCCCAGATTAAAAACTCGTTTCTATCTTATTTTGTGACAGATTAGGCTTGAAATTTGAGGAATTTAAAGTAGTAAAGTTGAGAAAAATGGGAGGAAGTTTAGAAAATTCTTTTGGTGATTTGAGTGGGTAATTGTGGTCCGATTGTGGCGTTCTTGGTATGTATACAATCATGGGAGGATGAGGATTCTAGTGATGTAAATTTTATAGAATTATGAGACGTGGGCCCAGGGCTCGGGTTTGGCCGAATTTCGAGAATTTTGTCTAATTTTATAATTTTCTGTTGAGTTTTGTTTCTTTAGCGTATATTGATGATGTTAATCTGGTTTTGGTTAGATTCAGAGCAATCGGGAGCCGATTTGAGGGGCAAAGGCATCGCAGATTAGTATTGTGGCCCGGTAGAGGTAAGTAATGGCTATAAATCTTGTCCTGAGGGTATGAAACCCCAGACTTCATTTTTCTCAATACATTTAGAATGGCGCACATGTAGGATGACGAGTATGTGACGTGCACTGATTTTTGGATTGGACTTGGTCCTCTCTGCGGCAACTATTGAGTTGGATATTTTACTCTAAATCATATGTTAAATCGTGTTCTGAAAAGTATTGCTATATTTGGGCTATAAGCCATGTTTGGGGCCTTGTGTCGACTTGTTTGGACCCCTTGGGGGCTTTTTACTACTATTTCCTCACTGTTTATTAACGATTTACACTCAGTCATGTTTTGTTTAACTGGTTTCAAAAGTCAGCCTTATTTACACTGTTTTGAAATATAAAAATGATGCTTTTGGGTCGAGTACCCCGTTTTATTGATATGCCCGAGGGGCTTTTGAGAGTTTCTGACTAAGTGAGGCCGAGGGCCTGATTGTGAGGATATGATACGCTATGAGGTGGCTTGATATTAGCGCTTGGGCTGAAGGAGCCCCTCCGGAGTCTGTACACACTCCCAGTGAGCACAGGTACCTACTGAGTGCGAATGCCGAGTGATGAGTGCTGAGTGACGAGTTATTGGGATGCATGAGTGACAGCGAGGTTGCCCGAGGGGATATTTATGACTTATTTCATTTTACATTAAATTCTTCAGGTATTTTTATTTCTGAAATTGTTGGAAAACACATTTTTCGAAGGATTTTACTGAAGTTGGTTTTTAAGGCATGCTGATTTCATGTATATATATATGAATATACTGTTGGAAAGAATGGTTGTTCTTATTGTGACCTAGTGATTTGATTTTATGTGTTTCTTACTGCTTAGACTTGATTTAGTTTCACTACTACTGAGTTGGCGTATTCACATTACTCCCTGCACCCTTTTGTGTAGATACATGTGCTGATACCGAGCGTTAGCCGTCTTTTCCGTGCGGAGCTGGAGTTCAGGATATAGAGGTAGTTGTCCAGCATCCGCATCATCTCTGTTTTCCCTTCTTATGTTGTACCTAGTTATTCGTTTGGTGGTTTTGTATTATAATAGTAGACTTTTTTTGGTATATTCCTTAGATGCTCATGACATGTTGACTCCGAATTTTGGGGATGGTTTAGACTGTTTAATTATTTATTTTGCCTAATGGATTCAGTAATTCTATATACGTTTATGAAATGTTGAAATAGGTTGGGATTTGGGACAGAAACTGTAAATATGTGATTGTTGGCTAGCCTAGTTCCACGATAGGCGCCATCACGGCCGGTTTAGGATTTGGGGTCGTGACAAGTTTGCGAATGTGAGCCTCACATTTGCGAAGAAGCTTCACGTTTGCGAGCATGGGCTGGCTGGGTAGTCTCGCATTTTCGAGAAAAGTGCTGCATATGCGGAAGCCCCTTTACGATAGTATGTTCGCATTTGCGATAGCTGCAGAAATGCGAAGGATTCACATTTGCGATGTCTTTTTCGCATTTGCGAGCTTCGCAATTGTGAAGCTCTTATCGCAAATGAGATATCTGCAGCTGATAGGTCTTGACTTAGACAGGATATTTTCATTTCTCAACATTACCAATAACAAGAAACCCTTTAGGCGATTTTTCAAAGGCAACTTCTTCCCCAAATCATAGGTAAGTGATTCTTAACTCATTTCTTTCAATCTTTCACTTCATTTTACAAGATTTCAACCTAAAATCTAAGGTTTTCATGGCGGAATTGGGGAATTTTGGGTAGAAACTAGGTATTTCGAAATTTGGGGATTTAGATCTCAAATTGAGGTAGGATTCCAAAACTAATTATATATGCAGGCTCGGGGGTGAATGGATAACTGGTTTTTGGTCTGAATTTTGGGTTTGGACCGAGCTGGCCCGGGTTTTGACTTTTGTTTACTTTTCCAAAGATGACCTAATTGAACCTTTACTTATCGTGGGCGATTCCTAAGGCTTATTTTGAATCGTTTGGTTGGTAATTTTCTAGATATTGTTGGCTCGGAGGCTAATTTGCAAGGCAAGGTTGTGGTTGAACTTTGAGTGATATTTGAAGCGAAGTAAGTGTTGTTTCTAACCTTGACTTGAGGGTTTAGGAACCTTTGCATTGTTTGTTATGTGATAAACCATGTGAGCAGCGTATACGTGAGGTGACGAGTACCTATGCGCTGCCAATTTACTTGTTTTACTTATTTTCTTATGTTCTCATTATATTGTTTTTCCTCCTTGCTTTACTTGTTACATGTCTAATTGCAATTCCATGTTTAATTATTACCTATTAGATATTGTGTTCCCTTGTTGAAGATATTTGTTACCACGTAGGATTATTGCTCCCCCCCTTTATTGGTTTAAACTGTTCTTGTTTGCATTTTCTGTGATATTTTGGTTTGGTCTTGCTGAGTAATATTAATTTTATTGAGTTTTATTATTTGTACGGCTCCCGATTTCTTTGTCCTAAATTTCAAGTGTTGGTAAGGAATTATGTGAATTTTTATGTAACTCCTGTACACTATGTGTAATTTACTATGATATGGTGGGATCGGGTTGTACGCCACAACATGAGGAATAATGGAGGATTTGTGAGGTGGAATAAGGGTGAATATGATTATTCAGTGGGATCGGGTTGCACGTCGCAACAGGAGGAATAAGGGTAGATTGATACGGAGTAATTAGGGTGAACTATTATGTTGGTATTAATATATAGTGGGATCGGGTTGTGCACCGTAACATATATATATATTATTTAATTTTATTGTATTTGTTACAGAGGAATAAGGAATGATGTTGTCTGGTGGGATCGGGATGCGCGCCGCATCAATAAATGTGTTTATGTAGTCTTCTCTGACTGTGTAAGTTATTCGGTGGTTTTACATTTTACCTAAAGATTGGTTATAGCTAGATATTTATAAGACACCGAAGTTATGTATTTATTCCTACAATTTATTGCTTTTAAATTATATTATTCTCCTTTTCTGCCTTATTATTTATTGTCTGTAGCATATATTGTGAGTGTCCTGCCGTAGCCTTGTCACACCTTCGTCGAGGTTAGGCTCAGAACTTACCAGTACATGGGGTCGGTTGTACTGATACTGACCTCTGCACTTCCTACGCAGATTTCAGAGAAGGTAGTGGCTGACGGAGAGATTTGGCTCAAGTTCACAGTTTGGAAAACCAAGGTAGTCCTGCTAGCGTTTGCATGCCCTGGCGTCCCCTTATACATCGCTTTATTACTGGTTTATCTCTTTCCAAAAATAGATGTAAATTTCTTTTAGACATATGTTTGTAGAAAATCATACAGTGTTCCTGAAATTGTGACACCGAATTTCTGGGTAGAAGTAGTTTGTAAATGACTTCGGCATTTATATATATTCTTACGGTTGTTCCGCTTTATTTTCTATGTTTACTGTTAATTACTAAAAATGGATATAATTGGATAAACAATCTCTAACATTGGCTTTCCTGGCAAGTGTGATGTCAGGCGCCATCACGATCCCGGCGGTGGGAATTTCGGGTCGTGACAAGTTGGTATCAGGGAACTAGGTTGCTTAGATCTCATAATTCACGGACAAGCTTAATAGAGTCTGGGGGATCTGTACAGAGGCGTCTGTATTAATCTCCTAGAGGCTATGACGTCTAGGATCAAATTTCACTTTTATTCAACTCTGTCGTGTGATTTTTGTTACCTCATTACTAATTGAACTCTCTTATTCTTATTCTCTCGCAGATGGCGAGAACACATATCGCTTCTTCCGCTGATTAGCAGCCAGATCCTCTAGTAGCAGCTCCTATAAAGGGCAGAGGTCGAGGCCGAGGCCATGCCAGAGGCCGAGGTAGGGGCATGGCTCAGCCCAGAGCCCGAGCAGCAGCCCCAGCTGTTGAGCCTCAGGTAGAGTTTGATGAGGAGGTTCCAGCTCAGACTATTCCTGCTAGACCAGCTCAGGTCTCGGAGGGGTTTATTGCCTCCCCAGTGCTACAGGATGGCTTGGTCCGATTAGTGGGACTTATGGAGAGTTTGGCCCAGACTGGCGCATTCCCCATGGCACCAGCCGTATCTCGGGCTAGAGGAGGAGCCCTGACTCATGCTACCCACACTCTAGAGCAGATGGCTCCCCAGTTTCAAACACCGGCAGATCATCCAATCGAGGTATTCAGTCGGTTGCTACGACAAAGCCCGATGATGGGACAGATATGTCTTCCGAGGCTTTGTGGAGATTGGATAGGTTTACCAAGCTCTTTCCAGTTCATTTTAGTGGTTCTACTTCAGAGGATCCCCAAGAGTATCTCGATAGTTGTCATGAGGTTCTTCAGAACATGGGCATATTGGAGACCAATGGGATCGACTTTACTGCTTTCAGATGACCGGTTCCGTATAGAAGTGGTGGAGGGATTATTTGTTGACCAGACCAGCTAGGTCTCTTGCTCTTGCTTGGGACCAGTTCTCACATCTCTTCTTAGAGAAGTTTCTTATTACATCCCGCATTTTGGTACGTTAAATTTTAGTCGTAAGTTAATCGACGTAAGTTCGGGAACGAGATTATCTTGAGATTATAAGCATTATGCTATTTCAAACAAGTGATGAGTAAATTCGTGAAGGTGAGAGGGTAAGCAAATCGAAGAAAATGAATTTTTTCAAAGTGTGACATTTTGAGATAAAATACGGTCCGAGCTATAATACCTGGTATTTATGGACTAGTGCCATACAAGTTACTATATGGCCATGATAGTAAAGCGCAAAAGGTGTGTTATAAATAAGTATTATTTTAACTAATTTGGGATAATACTTAATTATATGGGTAATTAGTTAATTATTGAGTAGTGGTGGATTAATAATTTATTATGGAAATGGGGGAATCATTGGATAAGACTTGATGACAACCGTGGCAGCCCACTAATGCCCATATAATGACTCATTGATCCTCATGAGTTGATGTCATGTTAGGAGATGTTTTGTATGAAATAATCCCCAATATATAAAGCTTCTCTAAATTACATTATGGAGATGTTTACTACAAAAGCAACAAATGGATTTATAAAACTTATGGTAACATGAATTCTCTCCAGCAAACTTATACAAAAGAATGTCCAAATCAAGGAACAAGAAGCCACAAAATTCATACAGGATTAGATGATAACAACATAAATCGCTTCAAGAATTTAGTACTAAGTTATATTGTGTAATAGCAACATGATTTGCAAGTTATAATGGAGCACGGTATAATCTTTCTCAAGAATATCACACGGATTTTCCCCTACTTTAATCTGCCATTATGCGTTGTGCAATCGACGTGTATTAGAGAGATTGCCAAGAGAATCAATGCAGGTATGTTAAGGCTATTCTTTCTTTCTTTTGGCATGATCTATACGACAAAAACTAAATGAGCAAATGTAAAATTCCATAAATGACTCTATTCATAGAAATACTAGAGATTCTTATGTTCTTGATTCCCCATGTGTCATATTACTCAGAAAATACGTAAGTTGATAAAGTTTATTTCATGATATTAATCAAAGGCATAATGGTCTTATGACGTTCCGAAAGATTTTATTGACGTACTTCTCATGCATTGCATTCATTTACATTGACCCATAACAGATGGAAAGGTTATGGCATTATATACGCACCACCACCTGATCAGCTGGTATACGTTGATGATGTTGCCCACAATGGTCGAGATGATATGATGGGATGCCCTCAGAGGCTTGATGATGTTATGAACGCATATACCCATGCATGGTATGACATTTATACGTATATGTATGACATTATAAGTATTAAATAATTCACAGAGTTATTCAGACTTACATGTTGAGTCTTTTACTCCATGTTTCTCTCACGTCTATTGTATACTGATTTTCATTCTTACATACTCGGTACATTATTTGTACTGACGTCCGCATGTCCTGATAGGCAGGTTGAGAGTCCTCCAAGTAGGCTATCAGCTTAGTGGAAGGTGTTGGTGTGCTTCATTTGTTGTGGAGTTGCTTATTTTGTTATTACGATTTTGTCATGTATTGATTGGTACAACGGGGATCTGTCCCAACCTTTATAGTATTTATCTACTCTTAGAGTCTTGTAGATATATGTCATCTACGTAACATATTGTATGGCCTTGTCGGCCTATGTTTAGTATAGAGTGATCATTTTGGTCTTATAGGCCCACATGTGTTATGTATAAGTTGGTATTACATGTTTTATTCTAGTTATCCTACTACAGACTTTCCATCTCATTTACCTATGATAGCATCATAGAAAACGATACATTATGTTGGTACTCCATTTAGTAAGATACCGGGTGCCCGTCACGGCCCATCGGTTTGGGTCGTGACAAATGTGTTATCAGAGCATATTCTATCCTAGGGATTCTACAAGCCGTATCTAGTAGATTCTTGTTTATGGGTGGGTTGTACACCACACTTATAAACAGGACTTTACAAGGCATTTAGGACCGTTACTCTTTCTTCTTAATCTAGATCGTGTGGTAGAGCTCACTTATAAGAATCCAAACTTCTAGCTTCTATTTCATTCGTAATGAGACAATATCTAAAGTTTGTAAGAGGTTGAATGTGGCTATGGAAGAGTTGAGTCAGAGGGACTCAATTTTTCATGATGTTTATGATGAGTAAATGTAAGGTCTTCAGTAGATCATGTGTGTACTAAGACGTGTAAGCATCCTTAAGGAAATGATATCTATCCACGCCTATGGTGAAAACCAATGAGAGATTCAGAAGATAGATACAAATTTCAACAAATAAAAGAAGCAAGATGAAGAAGGGTATGAGGTAGCCAGTTAGTGAAGATTATCATTATTTACAATTCAAGCAGATAAATATAAGCATTTTGAGTTACCTTCAATTGTAATATAGGTATGTACAATTGGCCACACCCATCTCATTTACACCATATGGAAGCTAACAGAAGTAGTATAAGATAAGGACGGATATCAGGATCCGGCTAGGGTTAGAGTGAACCAAAATGGTGGAGGGATTGTTTGCGTTAGTTCACATTTTCGAAGGATATTGCAAATGTGCTAATAGATCTCCTTCTGACACAACCAGATGGTTCACTCTAAAATAGTACAGATAGATATGAGTATTACAAAGATAGGCACTGGAATCCTTAAAAGGATAAATATTATCTTAGTGTGGCCCCCGTCCCTAGTAGCGCGAGAATGTTAAGTAACCTGAAAAGCCAGTGAATGGAGCGAGGGGAGCAATAAGCAAAAAAAAAGTCATGTTGAATGTTTTCAGAATAAAGTGATAGACAGAAATGTTAGCGGGAAATAAGAAGAGAGTTAATGTGATACGTGGATGACAACGTTAGGTAAAAAAATGACTGTATTACAGAGTCTATAGTTAAGTGAAGGAAAAGACAAAAGGTGACAGGACTTGAGACCACAAAAGAGTATAGGCCATAAGGTCATTCCTCATTTCGAGAAATAAGTTTATGACTCCAACGCGACTACCATAAGGAAATGTTAGACCCCAGAGTAATAGAAGTCAGTATGGGCTGGTGAAAAAGATAAACTAAACATGAATTAGGGACTCAGTGATTTGATAATGGTCGGCATCATGAGAACATAAAATTTCATTCCCGCGATAATATAATGGACAACGGAAGAAGTTTCATGAGAAATTAAGAGAATGGTTATTCAGGAAGACGCTTCCCTAAAGCAAGCAATGTGAGCAAAGTTCAGCTTAAGGGACTGTATGTGCTAGTTATACTAAACTCCACCCTCGCAAGTAAGGAAATATATTCATTGGTACAGAAGGATTACCGCAATGCGAGTAAGGGTCATCGATGATGTGAAAATACACCAAAGATGAAAAGGTAAAATATCTATAGGTAGATCGTCGTTGCTCCAACTCTTAAAGGAGGAAACTAAAGAGTTACATCAACTAAGTAAATCAGGAGTCTGATTATTGGCCCAGACAATTATAGAAATCGTGATTGAGAACATTGTAGAATCATCCTTAATATTAGAGGCACAAGAGAGATAGTACAACAAAACCACCATGTTCTATAATGGCCCTACGATAGAGCCAGTTAGAAGAGTACTAGCCTCATAAGAAGTCAGTATGAAGCTCCCACCGGATTGTGTATGCCCCAGAGGTGCAAGTATTATAATAGAACTTCAAATTATGGATTTGAATTATACCTATGTGGAAGGGAGGTTACGAAAGAGATAGAAGATATGATGCAAGATTTTAAGGTAAGTAAGGTAAAGGTGAACATCGTACGAGATGATCAAATGCAGTAGGTTGTGAATAGTTCATACATCGGATAAAAGGCTAGAAGCATAGGGATCCAGTGTCCAAGAATGATAGCAGCATCTTTAGTAGCATTTCTTCCAGCCTATGGTTTCTATGTACAGAGAGATCTAGCTAAGAGAGTAAAGAAGAGTTAGAGACGATGTGATGTATCGCTTGATCTTCCAAACTCACATAAGGAAATCTGTGGTGCAAGCAAGTTGAAGGAAGGTTGCGAGTAATATAATAGATATGTGTAGGTTGCAAGCTATTGTACGGTGAAGCGACAAGGTTCTAGAAGACATGAGTAAGGATAAGAAAGGGCGAGTGAGAAGGTGACGAGAATGGATAAGTCCTCGTGATTAAGCCCATGGAAACAAGAGAGCTAATGGTTTCTTTAAGTTATAGAAAGCTCAATATAGCCTGAATGAACTCAAAAGAGTCTAAGACTAGTAGAATTTAGAAGAGATGGAATGTTGCCCTGATAGTAGAATAAGGGTGAAATTGTGATAAATAAATATGATGTTTGGGCCTTCAATTGGGTAATGACTTGAAGAGGATTTCATGAATTGTACAGAAATTAAATACCTACGTAAGTGAATCACATTGGGATGCTATAAAATAAAATTATTGAAGTACAATATCGCCGCTAAGTGGATAAGGAAAATCACTTCAAATATTCCACGATGCAACGTAAGCCCTAGTGGCAGGGTATTACGTAAGAGACTTCAAGTTACTAGTGGTAGATTGTAGATCAATATTGAGGTGAATCAACAATGGATGGACAAAAGTCACAAAGTATGAGATGAGATTAGGCCGTATGATGAACAGTAATGACGAAGCATTAAAGGACTCAGATTTATACATATAGGATGAGCAACGAGAGTAAGGTGGAATTGGTAGCAGACCTCAGAAACGATGAATCAAAGTAAGAGTTATGGTATGATATGACCTACCTAGATGCAGTAAAATCATGCGGATAGATAACTGGATCTATGAAACAAGATATAGATATTCATAAGTTCAACAAAGTACCGAGGAAAGAATTTCACTATACCTATAGATTCCCATAGAGACATCTTATCAAGCTCTATATATGCTTACGAAGTGCGGCCTATTGATTGGCTAAAGACTGGAGGAAAAAGGAGAGAAGAGTGGCATAGGGAACATACAAAGTCAGAGTCGTACATGCTGCATGATAAAAGGTAGCAACAATTATGAGATTGGAAGGATTCCGACCATAAGTCGTGGTGTGATAAAGAGGCCTAAATGGGCGAATGCCCTGGCTTTTGGAACTATTCATATAATAGTCACCTAGATGAAAAGGAGAGTACTAATGTATTCGGAAGACATAAGCTATGAAAATGATAAATGCATCTGTCCACATTCGGGGACGAATGTTCCAAAGGGGGGAATAATGTTACATTTCACATTTTTTTACGTCAAAGTTTTTTCATATGTTAATCGACGTAAGTTCGAGAATGAGATTATCTTGAGATTATAAGAATTATGCAATTTCAAACAAGTTATCAGTAAGTTCGTGAGGGTGAGAGGGTAAGCAAATAGAAGAAAATGCATTTTTTCAAAGTGTGACATTTTGAGATAAAATACAACCCGAGCTATAATAGCCGGTATTTATGGACTAGAGCCATACAAGGCACTACATGACCATGATAGTCATGTTTATAAGGTTTGTTAAAAATAAGTAGTATTTTAAGTAATTTGAGATAATTCTTAATTATATTGGTAATTGGTTAATTATTGGATTAGTGGGGGATTAATAATTTATTATGGAAATTAGGGGAATTATTGGATAAGACTTGATGACAAACGTAGCAGCCCACTAATACCCATATAATGACTCATTGGTCTACATGAGTTGGTGACATGTTAGGAGAATTTTTGCATAAAATAATCTCCAATATATAAAGCTTCTCTAAATTACATTTATGGAGATGTTTATTTCCAAAGCAACAAATGGATTTATAAATCTTATGGCAGCGTGAATTATCTCCAGCAAACTTATACAAAAGAATGTCCAAGTCAAGCAACAAGAAGTCACAAAATTCATACAAGATTCGATGATAGCAATGTAAATCACTTCAAGAATTTGGTACGAAGTTATGCTGTGTAATAGCAACATGATTTGCAAGTTCTAATGGTACACGATATAATCATTCTCAAGAATATCACACGAATTTTCCCCTACTTCGATCCGCAGTTAGCTGTTGTGCAATCGACGTGTATTAGAGAGATTTTCAAGAGAATCGGCTCAGGTATGTTAAGGATGTTCCTTATTTCTTTTGGCATGATCTATATGACACAAACAAAATGCGAAAATGTAAAATTTCCATAAATGAATCTATTCATAGAAATACTAGAGATGCTTATGTTCTTGATTCTTCACGTGTCATATTATTCTATCATCTGTTCATGGGTCTCAGAAAATACGGAAGTTTATAAAGTTTATTTCATGATATTAATCAAAGTCATAATGGTCTTATGACGTTTCGAAAGATTTTATTGACGTACTTCTCATGCATTGCATTCATTTACATTGACCCGTGACCAGATGGCGTTATATATGCATAAATATGTATATTATATGTACATGGTACATGGGAAAATGTTACGACATTATATACATCTGATCAACTGGTATACGCTGATGATGTTGGCCATAATGGCCGAGATGATATGATGGGATGCCCTCAGAGGCTTGATGATGTTATGAACGCATATACCCATGCATGGTATGCCATTTATAAGCATATGCATGACATTATAAGTATTAAATGATTCACAGAGCTATTCAGATATGTCGGTCTTTTAATCCATGTTTCTCCCACGTCTATTGTTTACTGATTTTCATTTCTTACATACTTGGTACATTGTTTGTACTGACGTCCCTATTGACTTGGAAAGTTGTGTTTCATGCCCGCAGGTCCTAATAGATAGGCTGAGAGTCCTCCAAGTAGGCTATCAGTTCAGCGGATGGTGTTGGTGCACTCCATTTGCTCCAGAGTTGCTTATTTTGCTAGTACGATTTTGTCATGTATTTATTGGTACGGAGGGTCTCTGTCCCAACCTTTATGGTATTTATCTACTCTTAGAGGCTTTTAGACATATGTCATGTACGTTACAAATTGTATGGCCTTGTCGGCCTATGTTTAGTATACGAGTTATCATTTTGGTCTTATAGGCCCACATGTGTTATGTATAAGTTGGAATTATATATTTTATTCTAATTATCCTATGACAACCTTTCCATCTCATTTACCTATGATAGCACGATACGAAAAGATACGTTATGTTGGTACTCGGTTGAGTAAGGTACTGGGTGCCCGCGCGGCCCATCGATTTGGATCGTGACATTTATACCGATCACCTTGAGAGAGGAGCGACGCCGTCAGTTTGAGCGTCTCCAGCAGGGCACAATTATTGTTAGTCAGTATGAGACTCATTTTGTGGATTTGGCTCGTCATCCTATTCTTTTGCTCCCCATAGAGAGAAAGTGGGTGAGGAACTTTATTGAGGGTCTTGCTCAGCCTATTAGATTGCAGATGGATAAGGAGACAGTGACTGAGATTTCATTGTGTGGACAGACGAGTCGAGATGGTTCTTCAACAGGGAGGTCAGGGCTCCAAAAAGAGACCTCGTCATACCGTTGGGTTCAGCAACGCCTCATTTGGAGACAGGGGTATTTTTGGTAGAGGCCACCCTCTTAGGCCATTCCATTCAGCACTTCAGGTATCTCATAGTGCTTCAGGGAGTCGTGGTTCTTATGTGCCTCCTTTTGTGCAGCCACCCTATAGTGCACCACTAGCTCCTATAAGAGCACCTCCTCTTCAAAGTTATTATCGTGGTCAGCCGGATCGTCAGGGTCAGTCTCAGTTTCCTTAGCCTCGGTATTAGGATGGATGTTTTGAGTATGGTGAGTATTGTTCATATTTGGAGGACCTGCCCGATATTATTGGGTGTTCAGCCACAATATCAAGGTTCTCGTGCCATGGTTCCGACACCAGTTGTGCACCGCCTGCTCAGCCAACCAGAGGCAAGGGTCAGGTAGCCAGAGGTAGGGGCCAGATTGTTAGAGGTAGAGGCCAGGCCATTAGAGGTGGAGGCCTGCCAGCTAGAGGCCGTCCCAGGGATATGATTCAGAGTGGTCGGGCCCAGCCCCAATGTTATGCTTTTCTAGCCAGACTTTAGGCTGAGTCATCTGATGCTGTCATTACAAATACTATTTCAGTTTGCAGTAGAGATGCTTCAGTTCTATTTGATCCGGGGTCTACTTACTCTTATGTGTCATCTTATTTTGCTTCATATTTTGTTGTGCCCTATGATTCTTTGAGTGCCCCTGTATATGTGTCCACACCTTTGCGGGATGCTATTGTAGTAGATCGTGTATATCGTTCATGTGTGGTCACTATTGGGAGCCTTGAGACCAATGTAGACCTTATGCTCTTAGATATGGTGGATTTCGATGTTATATTGGGTATGGATTGGCTGTCACCTTATCACGCTATTTTGGACTGTCATGCCAACACAATGACCTTAGCCTTGTTGGGATTGCCTCGATTAGAGTGCAGAGGGACTCATGGACATTCTACCAACAAGGTTATTTCTTGTATAAAGGCTTGGCGTATGGTCGAGAAGGGGTGTTTGGTTTATTTGGCATATGTCGTGATTCTAGTGTTGAGGTTCCTTCTATTGATTTTGTGCCTGTTGTTCGTGAGTTTCTAGAGGTTTTTCCTGCAGACCTGCCGGGGATGCCACCCGACAGGGATATTGACTATTGCATTGATTTGGATCAAGGCACCCAACCCATTTCTATTCTGCCATACCGGATGGCCCCACCTGAGTTGAAATAATTAAAGGAACAGTTGCAGGATTTGCTCGATAAGGGCTTCATTAGACCTAGTGTCTCTCCTTGGGGTGAACTAGTTTTGTTTGTGAAGAAGAAGGATGGGTCTATGAGGATGTGTATAGATTATCGCCAGTTGAATACAGTCACCATCAAGAACAAGTATTCGTTGCCGGGGATTGATGATTTGTTTGATTAGCTTCAGGGTGCCTGGTGTTTTTGAAGATTGATTTGAGATATGGCTACCATCAGTTGAGGATTAGGGCATCTGATGGCCCTAAGACAGCTTTTCGGACGCGGTATGGGCATTATGAGTTTCTGGTGATTTCCTATGGGTTGACCAATGTCCCAACAACCTTTATGGACTTGATGAACCGAGTGTTCAATCCTTATTTAAATTCCTTCATGATCGTGTTTATGGATGACATCTTGATATACTCCTGTAGTCGGGAGGAACACGAGCAGCACCTCAGGATAGTGCTCCAGACTTTGTGGGACATTCGGTTGTATGCTAAATTTTTGAAGTGTGATTTGGTTCGATTCAGTCTCTTTCTTGGGCCCCGTTGTATCAGCAGTGGTTATTCAGGTAGATCCTAAGAAGATTGAGGAAGTCAAGATTTGGCCTAGACCCACTTCAGCTACGGAGAACAAGAGCTTCTTGGGTTCGGAGGGTTATTACTGTCATTTTGGGGTGGGTTTCTCATCTACAACAACCCCGTTGACCAGGTTGACCCAGAAGGGTGCCCCATTCAGGTGGTCAGATGAGTGTGAGGCGAGCTTTCAGAAGCTCATGAAAAATTACGAGCAATTTTTGCCCGTTTGGATATTCCATGGGAAACATTTGAAATTTTTTGACCGAACCTTCCTTCGGAGGTTGCCTACATATCCTTGGCTATAAAGGAATCAGCTGAGTGTAGTTTTGGATGTTTTAGTAGCTGAGACTACTGGGAAGCTGTGATTTCACTACTGTTACTGTTGTTACTGCTGTTGAGCTCCTTATTACACCAAGGTCAAAATGCAAAAGACTAACTAAGCCTATCAACTACGAGTTACAAGATTCCTATCTATAAATCTTCTAAAGCCTGATCTTAATTCTTGGCTAGTTCGTCGTGCAGACTCTGATTTGGATCTTGATGCTGGTTAGGTGTAGCTGCCGGTTCAATCTTCTTCATCTTTTTCGAATCAAAACGGGACATCCAAATCTTGTGACTTCAATCTTGTCTTGAGTAGTCTACATCTTTTCCGCTTCAGTACTTTGGATTCACTTCTTATTTTTCTGTTTTCTTTATTTTGGATCGATACTTCTTATTTTGGTTTTCTCGAACCCTGTTCCTGGAGGTTGAAACCTGCTCAAACACAAAGACGAATGAACGAAATGAAAATTTCTGCCCAAGTATAGAGTTATTGCAACAAAACTCTATACTACTTCAATATTGAAAGAAATTATAAATAAAAAAAAGCGGGAGTGGTGTACAGGGAGGAAACATAGACTAGAGAGTGGAGACCATATGTCTATCACGAAAGCAACAAGGGATTGGAGACCATATGTTGGAAAATCATCAACTAGGAAGTGAAGAACCTATGTATAAAATAAAATTAACTAGAGATTGGAGACTCTATGTTGGAAAATCATCAACTAGAGAGTGGAGACCATATGATGGCATCAACTAGAGAGTGGAAATCCTATGTTGGCATCAAGTTATGCTGGAATCAACTAGGGGCTGGAGACCCTGTGTTGTGATCAACTAGGGACTGGAGACCTTGTGTTGTGATCAACTAGGGAGTGGTGACCCTATGTTGGCATCAAGTTATGTTGGCATCAAATAGGGAGTGGAGACCCTATGTTGGAAAAGCGAGTAGGGAGTGGAGACCCTATGTCTAAAATAAAATCAACTAGGGATTGGAGACGCTATGTTGGAAAATCATCAACTAGGGAGTGAAGACCCTATGTTGGCATAAACTAGGGAGTGGAAACCATATGTTGGCATCAACTAGGGAGTGGAGACCTTATATTGGAATCAACTAGGGAGTGGAGACCCTATGTTGGAATCAAGTTATGTTGGCATTAACTAGGGAGTGGGGAACCTATGTTGGAATCAACTAGGGAGTGGTGACCCTATGTTGGCATCAAGTTATGTTGGCATAAACTAGGGAGTGGAGACCATATGTTGGCATAAACTAGTGAGTGGAGACCCTATGTTGGCATCAAGTTATGTTGGCATCAACTAGGGAGTGGGGACCCTATGTTGGCATCAACTAGGGAGTGGTGATCCTATGTTGGCATCAAGATATGTTGGCATAAACTAGGGAGTGAGGACCCTATGTTGGAATAAACTAGGGAGTGGTGAAGACTTCCATTTTTGGAGTTGTTGCTGTGAGGCTGTTTCTAGCCCTTGCGCAATTTCTTTTTGGTTGCCCCTGCTTCTTGCAAGGTTACTTTTAATTACACATGTTTCCTGTTTTTCAAACAAAGAACAATTTCTCAGTTTGAAATAGTGGTTGGTTTTGTGGCATTGGGAACTTCAGTCGCTTGATCTCGGCCCGACTTCTTTGGTGAAGATCTCAACTTCTTGCTTGTTCCCTGAGGACCGATTTCATTTTTGGCCTTGGAGATCTTGGCTTTTCAAAAAATTTAACATGATGGTTAATCATGTGAGACTTAACCTTTTTCAACATAATTTTGCCTTTGTGGGTATTTGACTTTGACATCCTTTCTTTTCAGGAGTTGTGATTTCAAAGCATCGGCCTTCATCGCCAGTTGAAGTCGACTCGATGCACTTGTCGAGGCTGAGTGCCTTTTTGAATATTGGCTCGTGTCAAATGAAACCATGTAAATCAATCTTGCCATCCTTTCTTTGTCTTAGCTTCAGAACAGAATTAGACTGAAAGGGATTCAAAGAAAAACAGACAATGAAATGGACAAATGAACTTAGACAAGAGGTATCCCTTTCGGGGAAAGGAAACAAGGACTTATCTGGAGTGCATGCGGATTTCAATGAACATGACATACCTCTTGGAATGGATGCTTGATCTATGTAAACCATAAAACTCTCAAAATTCATCACAACTTATGACTCAAAATCAAGAAACTTGTCAGGACTCTGTCGATGCCGATGGTTGTCAAGATCCTCTTTTCGAACAGTGGCGCCCTTTTGTGGGTTTTCACCAGCTGACCTCTCTCATTTTTCTTCTCATCGTTGCCTTATAGTGCTCTTTGCGAGTTTTCACTAACAAGACTCTCTCATTTCAATTTTTCTGCTTACCTTCGCCTTACAGTGCCGATGAGGGTTTTCATCGATAAGACTCTCTCATTTTATTTCTCTCATTTTGATCGCATCGGATTCAAGTAGTTGTGCTCCAATCCTTGAACACTCTCACTGATTAATTGGAATGACTTGAACAGGATTTTGGGTAAAAGGAATTTGGATAGAATTTTGGAACCATTCAGGCGAAACCATCGCCGAACCATTATAATGTCTTCCCCAGTTTCACTTTTGGGGGAATTTGGATTTTTGTTTTGGTTTGACTGAACCCCAGAGTGAGGCTACCTACGTATCCTTTTGGAATCAAGTCGAACGTAGTTGAAGGAACTTCTTTTTTTATTTTTATTTTTTTGATTTCTTTTCATTATTTTTTTCATCATTTTTTTGCATGAATTTCAGGTTCCAAAGAGGGTAATCAAAGAAAAGAGAACCGACTCAAAAGGATTGCAAGGGTTTGTAGTGTTTGCATAGCTAGGTTAAAAGTCATCGTTATTCCAATGGGAGAGTATTAAAACCACAAAAGGGGTGTTTGACCGCACCCGCTCTGACAACTATTTCAGTGTAATTTCCTTCAATGTCTCCCAAGTACAATGCTCCTTTTGGCAACATTTTTCATATAATGTATGGACCTTTCCAATTTTGAGAAAATTTTCCTTTTTCGTCCTCATGTGCGGGAGAATACGCCTCAGAACGAGTTGCCCCACTTCAAAATTTCTAGGCTGCACTTTCTTGTTGTAGGCACATGCCATTCTTTGTTGGTACAACTGCCCGTGAAATACTGCGGCCATCCTCTTTTCGTGAATCATAGTTAATTGTTCCAATAGGATCTTGACCCATTCATTATCCTAGATCTCAGCTTCAAAAATGATTCGAAGAGAGGGAATTTCAGCTTTTGCAGGTATTACAACTTGAGTGCCATAAACCAATAAGTAAGGCGTGGCCCCACCTAAAGTGCACACAGTTGTGGGATATCCCAATAGTTTAAAAGGAGGATTTTCATGCGACGGTCTAGAACTTTCCATCATTTTCATGAGGATCTTCTTGATGTTGTTGTTTGCTGCTTCAACGGCGCCATTGACTTTGGGTCGGTAAGGGGTAGAATTGTGATGCTTAATTTTAAATTGTTCGCATACCTCCCTTATCCATTGACTGTTCAGGTTTGCAACATTGTCTGTAGTGATAGTTTTTGGAATACCAAAACGACAAATAATGTTGGAATGCACGAAGTCCACCGTTGCTTTCTTGGTGACGACTTTGAAAGTGACTGCTTCAACCCACTTTGTGAAATAATCAATGGCAACCAAGATGAATTTGTGCCTATTTGAAGCTTTTGGCTTGATTGGCCCAATGACATACATACCCCAAGGAACAAATGGCCAAGGTGCTGACATAGGACTCTAAAGGCGGTGCAGGAGTCAGGTCACCGTGTATCTGACACTGATGGCACTTCCGGACAAAATTGAAGCAATCATTTTCCATTGTCATCCAATAATAACCTGCCCGCAGGATTTTATTTGCAAGGACATATCTGTTCACGTGGGGCCTGCATACTCCCAAATTCACGTCATTCATGATCTTTTCAGCTTCTTTGGCATCTACACAGCTCAAAAGATTCAGATATGGAGTTCTTTTGTACAAAACTTCTCCGCTGAAGAAGAAACTGCCGGCAAGCCTTCTAATGGTTCTCTTTTGGTCTCCAGTGGCCTGCTCGTGGGTATTCCTTTGTTTTCAAGAACCTTTTTGATATCATGATACCATGGCTGAATAGCTAGTTCAATTTCAACTGCATTGCAATAACCATGTCTTTCTCGAATTTGGATCTTCAACGAGTCAATGTGGACATTGCCCGGATATGGTAGCATTACAGCCAAGGTGGCTAGCTCATCAGCTAACTCATTCTGGAATCGAGGAATATACCTGAATTTAATGGACTTGAACCGTTTGTTAAGATCTTCAACATGTTTCATGTCGTCTCGAGTTTCCCATATACCTTGGGATTTCCAAATGAATCTTCCATTATTAATAATTCGTCCACATACAGATCAATTGCCACATTCATGCCCATAATGCAAGCTTCATACTCAACAGTGTTGTTCGTGTAGAAAAACCGAAGTCGGGCTGTGGCCGGATAGTGCTGACTAGTAGGTGAAATTAAAATTTCCCCAATCCCAACACCTTTTCCATTTACAGCTCCATCAAAGAACATCTTCCAAGCACTGATGTCCTCTGTAATCACTTCAACTGAATTTACTTCTACATCTGGGAAATAAGTGTTTAGTGGTTGGTATTCATCATCAGCCGGGTTCTCATCCAGATGCTCAGTCAAGGCTTGGGCTTTCATTGCCGTGTGGGTGACATAAAAAATGTCGAATTCAATGAGCAAGATTTGCCATTTTGCTATCCTTCCCATGTGACAACAGATAATGTCTGAGCTTCTACGCGACCCAAGTTAGGGAGCAACAAGTTCTTTCCAACAAAGTGTACTTGGCTTCATAACCAGTGAACTTCTTGCTCAAGTAGTATATGGCTTGCTCTCTCTTTTCGGTCATATCATGTTGCCCAAGGACACAACCGAATTTTCCAAGACTGTCAAGTACAAGAAAAACGGTCTTCCAGGTTCAGGTGGAACAAACACCGGCGAATTTGACAGACATTATTTGATTTTATCAAAAGATTCTTGTCACTTGATGTTTTAGACTTCAATACCACACATCAATATAGGTTACTTTGTGTGGTACCCAACTTTTGAGTGCTGTCTCAGTAGAAGAACCTGGTTCTTCTTCGTGTTCCAACTATTACTGTTGCGGAATAATAAAAAGCAGTAAAGTAAAAACACAGAGATTATTACGTGGAAAACACCTGGCTCGAAAGGTGAAAAAACCACGACCTACTCCTCAGTAGGATTTGCTCAACTCTTCACTAAAAATTCTGAGCCAAACAGACTTACAAAATAAACTCTTTTGTAATCCTAAGGATTAACTCTAACCCTGTGTAGTAACTAGCCCCTAGCTAATTTCTACACACCTCAAGTTAACTCTAACTTGATCAATACGTACCTATTACAATTGCTTCTATGAAAACTGAAAGATACAATATTAAAAACTCCTACTACAATCAACTAGACTCAATAAATAATCAGACGGAATTGGTTCTTCTAGTTGAATTGTAGCCTTTGTATCGCACAATGATTCTGCTAGCAAAAATAACTTCTAGGAATTTTTCTGTCAGTCATTGAGCTTGTCTTCCAATTCCAGTTCAACTCTACCTGGGTGAACCAATTCGAGCCAAACTCAACTTCCTTTCTTTTGTTACTTTCCTTGCTGAATTCGACTTCAACTGATCAGATCAGTTTGTAACCTTTTCGCATTAGGAGACTATCTCTTGGTACATTGATATTTCATATTCAAAACATCTCCGAAGCATACGGTTCATGTGCCAGCTTGTCCGTTCACGATGTGTGTTATGATGGACCTGGTTCAACTGGTCACCCTTTTGTCAATCTTCAAAACTATGTAGTGACATGGGTCAACAAATTCCTCTTTTTTGATGATGACAAATTCTGTGCTTAATCCTGTATATACTTCAAAGAACTTTGTATGGTTTTGAGCAATAATCATAGAAAATCCATGTTCTTTAGGTTATAAATATCACACATCTTTATATTTTTGAAAAAGTTCAGCACACTACCCCTTTTTGCCATCATCGAAAAGTTAGCAAAATGATATACTTACCAGTTTTATTAATTGTTACTCATGGACATTAAGGCAACTGCAGGTGCAAAGCATGATTAATCAACACAAGAAACCAATAAATGTTAGCTAACTCAGAAATTGAGACAAGTCAATAACTAAAAGCAAACTTCATTGATAAGGAACGATAATCAACAACACAGAAAAACAAAAATAACCAACCATGAGAAAAAGAAAAATAAAAAGAACTGGAACTGATAACTGGTCTTAAGATGGTTTAAGGAAGCTCTAAGAAGCCTACGGATGGGAAGGTGCAGTGGAGGTTGTGGACTTGGATTGTAGGAGAGACAACAGCTGCTGAAGAACACCTTCATTCTTTTCTTTCTCCTTTTCTAATTTATCTCTAAGAGCATCCCGCTCTTCTTCAACCTCAATCACACGAGACTTTAAGCGAAGGATCTCCATATCCTTAATCTCGTTTTCTTGCACCAAAGTTCTAACTTTGTTGTTGACTGGTTTCTTTATAGATGAACCAGGTTCATCCCCAGGAACATTGACATTGTAGTCACATGTAAGCAAAGTTTCCTTCCTTAAATAATCTTTGGTCGTAGCCATCTCAGCCTTCTTTACTGGAACCCCAAAATGTGCAAGCACTGTTGTCACAATGAAGCCATAAGGAATTGCGTGTGCCTTGGTTCCGTTCACCACTCTGTCAAGGAGTTGGATGATAAAAGCTGGCCAATTAATTTGCTTTCCTCTGTACAAGCATTCCATCATGTAAGACCCATATAATTTTCCATATGCTTTCTTTCTTGTCTAGGCAGTAGGAACTTAATGACCAACTCAAAGAGTAGCTTGTGCTCAGGCTTCATCTCACTCTTGTAAACCGGTATGGGTTCAATCTCCTTCTCACTATCACTAAAGAACCTGGTGATGTCGATTGTTGAGGCCATCCCATCTAGACAAGGGCATCTCTGCCTTGTATAGTCCTCATAGCGCTCAGTTGTTATGTTAAGAATAACACCCAATTCTTTGACATCAAAGTAAACCTCAATTCCTTTGACAATAGACGTGACCCTGCCTTCCTTGACACTTGCATTCCCCATAAACTCTACCAACTCTGCTCTTGCCAGCCTGCCTTCCATGCGAAGGACCAGGTCCTTCCAGCCTTGTACCTCCAGAGTATCCATAAGATACTGCATACCAGGCTCCTCTAAATCCTTCACCAGCTTGCCCTTTAGCATTGTTCTTTTTCCAAACATGGTAAGCCTGCCAGTCACCACCCCAATTTCCTTCTCCTCTTTTCCACTCCAGTCTGCATCATCATCATAAACACTTTAACTTTCTTTGGCTTGACCCTGATCTTCTTAACAGATTTTGTTGGTGCGACATACATCCTAGCTTACTTCTTTGAAGAAGCCTTAGCCTTAGTGGATTTTGGTGTCTCGGCCACACCTGGAGCAGGTTGCTCCTCCTGTTGGACCAGGTCCAACCCAGTTTCTTCAATTTCAATAGCCTGAACAGGCTCTCCAACTTTTGATTTTCCTTTTGCTGCTCTCTTCTTCTTGCTCTCCTTCAGAGCCTTTTCAAATTTTTATTCTTCTTCTCTCACAGTGCTACGAGTAGCTCTACTTTTGGAGCAGAAACACCAACATTATCAGAAATTTTCCTTTTCTTTGGAGGAACTGGGTGAGTTGCCTTCTTGGGTTTCTGACTCCTTCTTCTCTTGGGGTTATAAGACTCCCCCAATTTTCTCAACCTTTCCGCCAATGTTTCTTCCATCGATGAACCAGGTTCATTTATAACTTTCTTCAGACTTGCAAAACCTGTTGCAGCTTCCTCTACTATGCTTCCCCCTAAATCAATGACTTCTTCTCCCATAGTTTCAGGAATAGGACAACAAATAGCCAACGTGGTGACATCCTTCCTAGATCCCCTCACATCTTTTTCTCCTCTCTCTCAAGAATTCTTTCTTTTCTTCTATCCTTCTTTCTTCTAGAGATTTATACATCAATAATAGACCCTACCAACATGAATCTTTTATCAGCAGAAGTAAATTCAGAGTCGACTTCAAGATTACCTTTTTTCAGAACTGGTTAAACCAAGTGCTTCTTCCTCATTAGCTGATTTATATGATTCACTGGATGAATCTAGCTTAGTACTTTCGGATGCTTTGATAAGATCCTCCAAGAATTTTTCCCTAGCCCAGAAGCAACAGATTTCTGGGCAAGAACTTTAACTCGACAATTCTTGGGGGCAGGATTATGGTTTGGAGTGGGTTCAAGAACGGGTGTATTTTCAGAAGATGATGGAATTTCTGGTGATTCGGAGCTGTAAATAGATGGATAATTAGAGATAGATTTAGAATTTCCTCCATCGTAATCACGATTAGGTGAGGAATTAGATGAGGAAGCTGGTCGAGGTGAAGACATTTTTTTCAGTTGAGAGGAAAGGACGAGTTTTTGCAGGTTTTGGGTAGTGTATTATGAGTTAACCTTGGTTGAAGGAAGCTTTATGAGGAGAGGAGTAATGATTACCTTTTATAACATATGGCCATTAATTTTACAACAGATAAAAAATTAATTCAAGTGGAAGTCTAATAGTTGTAGGAGTGTCATTGATTTGACGGTTGAGAGTCTCCTATTTCTAGGCTAATTGAGTGTTGATGTGACTCCTTGGAACGGGTTCATTTATGGATTAGTGCAGAGAATTAGTAATGAACCATATATAAATAGAATTCTTCTCATGTGTGACTGTAATTGAACTACTATATGGAGAAGAGTACGTACCTCATCAGTCAGATGAATCATCATAGATGAACCAGGTTCATCCTATTTGAAATCTTTAAATTGCCTCAATTTACAAGGATAGATAAATATATTAGTATCCAGGGAATCATATTAATACATGGCACAAGAGTATGGCAATAAAGACATGATGCTGAGCAATTATTAATCTGATTAAGTACCTAATTAAAACTTTCTAGCCAAAGAAAAAAATAAAATTTTAATCAGGTGATCTTAATCATCCCTAATTCAAACATGTTTCTCTCAAAATGCTCCCTACTAAGTGCTTTTAGTGAATATATCAGCAATTTGATGATCAGTAGCACAAAATTCAATTGATATCATTCATTTTTCATAGTTATTCCTTAGGAAATGGTGTCTAACATCCATGTGCTTAGTCTTTTTGTGATGAACCGGGTTCTTCGTCATACTAATAGCACTAGTGTTATCACAAAATATAGGAATGCATCCCACACAAATACCAAAGTCCATGAGTTATTTTTTGATCCATAACAACTGGGCACAGCATTGGCTGCAGTCAGATATTTAGCCTCAGCAGTAGACAAGGCTACTGAATTTTGTTTCTTGGTAGCCCAAGACACAAGACATGAACCCAAAAAGTGAGCCATACCTGAGGTACTTTTTCTGTCAACCAGGAATCCTGCATAATCAGCATCAGCATATCCTACAAGGTTGAAATTACTACCTTTAGGATACAAAATGCATAGATCAGTGGTGCCTTTCAAATATCTCAAAATTCTCTTTAGTGCAGTGAGGTGGGACTCCTTTGTATTTTCCTGAAACCTAGCACATAATCCCACACTGAACACAATATCAGGTCTGCTGGCAGTAAGATACAATAGAGACCCAATCATCCCTCTATATAGTTTCTGATCAACAGATGAACCAGGTTCATCCATATCCAATTTTGTAGTTGTGGCTATGGGAGTTTCTATTTCTTTTGAGTCTTCCATTTTAAACTTCTTGAGCAATTATTTCACATACTTTTGTTGGTGGATCATTTTTCCACTTGGGTTTTTCTTAATTTGCAATCCTAAGAAAAAGTTTAGCTCACCCATCATGCTCATCTCAAACTCACTTCCCATAACATAGAAAATTCCTTGCTCAATTTCTCATAAGTCTCTCCAAATATGATATCATCCACATATATTTGCAAAACCAGAAGATCCTTACCTTTTTCCCTTAAGAACAAGGTACTATCAATTTTTCCTCGTTTGTACCCATGTTCTAGCGGGAATTTTGATAATCTTTCGTACCATGCTCTTGGTGCCTGTTTGAGACCATATAGAGACTTGTCGAGTTTGTTTATGTGGTCAGGTTATTCCTTGCTTTCAAAGCCTGGAAGCTGCTTGACAAATACATATTCCTTCAGATAGGCATTTAGAAAGGCACTCTTAACATCCATCTGATGAAGAGTGAATTCCATGTGTGCAACAAATGCTATAAGAAGTCAGATTGCCTCCAGTCTTGCCACAGGGGCAAAGGTATCATCATAATCAATTCCTTCTTCTTGACTATATCCTTGAACAACTAATCTTGCCTTATTCCTTGTAATAGTTCCATCCTCATCGAGCTTGTTGCTGAAGACCCACTTGGTGCCAATTACACATCTATCTAATGGCCTGGGTACCAAGTGTCATACTTGACTTCTTTCAAACTTATTCAGCTCTTCTTGCATGGCATATACCTAATCAGCATCTTGTAGGGCTTCCCCAATGTTCTTTGGTTCGATCATGGATAGAAAGGCATCAAATGCACAAAAAATTTTCAAGGATGATCTTGTCTTGATTCCAGATGCCAAATCTGTTATGATGTTCTCAAGAGGGTGAGAACGCTGATATATGTGTGGCTTAAGTACCAGTTGTTCATTCCTAGATGATTCCATGATGTCTTGTTGTTGTAGAGCAGCATCACGGCCAGGTTGCATATTTTGAATTCCCCCTGTCATGATGCTTGGGGTAATTGAACCTTGTCCATCACCTGTTCTACCTTTTATTCTTGCTTCAGTGTGATCACTGCTTCTTACCAGTCCAAGCTCTTCATCTTCAGGTTCATGTCTCTCAGCAAGAATGTTAGTTTCATCAAATACAACATGTATACTTTCTTCTACACACACAGTTCTTTTATTATACACTTTATAAGCTTTACTATGTGATGAATATCCCAAGAATACTCCCTCATCACTTCTAGGGTCAAATTTTCCTAGGGAATCTTTGCCATTATTGTGTACGAAACACTTGCATCCAAAAGCCCTAAAGTGGGATATGTTGGGCTTTCTCCCTTTAACTAATTCATTGGGAGTTTTCTCTACTAGAGGTCTAGTCATGCATCTATTGATTATGTAGCAAGGAGTATTTATTGCTTCAGCCCAGAAGTTGTGAGGTAGTTTGCTATATAGGAGCATAGTTCTTTCCATGTCTTCAAGAGTTCTGTTTTTCCTTTCAACAACCCAATTTTTCTGTGGGGTTCTAGGAGCATAAAAATTATGATTACCACCATGTTCATCACAGAACTCAGCAAACTTAATATTCTCAAATTCAGTACCATGGTCAGATCTTATTGATTCCATTTGATGTCCCAATTGATTTTGAGTTTTCTTGACAAATGAGGTGAACATATCAAATGCTTCATCCTTATATGCCAGGAATAAGGTCCAAGTGAACCATGAAAGATCATCAACGAGTACCATCACATATCTCTTACCACCTCTACTTAAAGTTCTCATAGGACCGCATAGATCCATATGAACCAGTTCCAACGTCCTGGTGGTACTGACCATTTTATTACTTTTGAAAGAGGACCTTACCTGCTTCCCCCTGGCACATGCCTCAAAAACTTTGTCTTCCTTGAACTTAATGTCAGGAATTCCTACCACTAAGTCCTTAGAGACTAGTTTGTTAAGCTGAGTTAGACTTGCATGACAAAGTCGTTTGTGCCACAAGAGGGGATCACTGTCCAACACATTTAGACAAGTGAGTTCATTTTCAGACAATGTGGACAAATCTATGACATAGATGTTATTCATTCTTTTTTCCTGCAAAACAATCTTGTCAATAAGCATATTATTACAAAACATTTTGTGGAAGTAAAAGCAACCAGGTTACCTCTGTCACATAGTTATGATACACTGATAAAACTGTATTTCAAGCCATCAATTAGATACACATGTTCAATAGATCGTGTATCATCCTTACCTACCTTACCAACCCCAATGATTTCACCTTTCTTCCCGTTTCCAAAGGAGACACTTCCTCCTTTGAGACTTTCAAGCGAAAAGAACTGTTCCATGTTACCAGTCATATGCTTTGAGCAGCCACTATCGAAGTACCAAACCTGGATGCCTCCTCTCACTTGAACCTACAAAAGGAATCAAAGGTTAGTCTTAAGAACCCAAACTAGTTTGGGTCCTTTTCTATGAGAGAATGGATGAATCAAATTTTTTCTGGCCCAATTTGGCAGCCAATTTTTTGCTTTTACAAACCTCTCATTTTTTCGACAGGCCTGCTCTTTTGCAGTACACTCATATTTGTAGTGTCCCGTCTTACCACAATGGTTGCGGATTTTATTCTCAGGAAGAGTGAGATACTTGTTTTTGGGATCCCACTTGGGCAATTGGCTTCCAAAGCCAATCCCTCTCCTGTTGCTACTATGATTCTCTTGAAGCCATATCAGGGCGTTAGAAGATTTATTCCATTTACAGGTTCGATCTAATTAATGTTTGACTTTGCCAAGTTGTTCATTAAGAGTTCTTGTTTGTTCGTCCTTGGCATACATCTTATCTTTTAATTTTGCTATGTTTTCTTCTAACATGATATGAGAATGATCAACAACCTTTTTACTTGATCCTAGCTTTAGCTTTAAGTTTTCAGATTTTAGTTCTAGAATCTCAGTTTAAAGAGGATGAACCCGGTTCAACAAGTCGGTGTTTTTCTTTTCAGATTCACTGACTCTGATTTCTAGGTTTATGCATTTTTCTTTTAGCATTGCACATTCTTTAGATAGGTTATCCTTCTATTTGGTTGATTCCTCAGAATCATCTATGAAATCACGTAGCAACTCCGAGAGTTTTTTCCTTATATAGGAACTTTACTTTATTTTTAAGATGAGATATACTTACCACTGGTTCTTCATGTGATTCCTTGTCAGATTATCCAATTGCCATGAGCGCCTGATCTTCAGTCTCCCCATCTTCTGATTCTTCATCTGAACTTTCCCCCCGAGCAGCAACCATAGCCTTTGTTGTGTTTGTCTTGGGTTGAACCTATTCCTTCCTCCTGTTCCTTCTCTCATATCTTTCCTTTTTCCACTCTACATCCCACTGAGGACAGTTTTTAATGAGATGGTTAGTCTTACCACATTTATAGCATCCCTCGTTGGTTGGTCTTTCTGGAGCCTTTGCTTTGTTGAAGTTTCCTCCTCTAGAGATGTATTTCTTCCTTATGAGAAAGTTTCTGAATTCTTTAGTGATGATGTCCATCTCATCATCTTCCAGATCTGCTGCCTCAGTGATTCTTAGGGCTAGACTCCTCTCCTTATTTGGACTATCCATCTTCATTGTCTGCCTTCTCAGTTCATAGGCAGCGAGGTTTCAAATTAGCTCATCCAATCTGAGGGTTGCCAATAGCAGTGATTTTCCTTTCCCAACAAATAGGCAAGACCCTTGTTAGGATCTTCTCAACCTTGTCCTCTTCAAGAATGATTCTTCCAAGAGACTCTAGATCATTAGTCAAGGTTGTGAACCTTGTTTACATCTCTTGAATAGTCTCTCCTTCTTTCATAGTGAAGTTTTCATACTGAGAGTATAGTAGAGTACCTCTTGACCTTTTTACCTGAGGTGTTCCTTCATGGGCTACTTGCAAGGTGTCCCAAATCTCTTTGACAGTGGTGCATCTTTGGATTCTGTTGTACTCGTCTGGACCTAGTCCACATACTAGTTACTTTTTGGCCTTTGCATTCTTCTCCAATTTCTTTAGATCCTCAGCAGTGCAATCAGCTCTTGCCTTTTGTATATCTATACCTTCATTAGTCTTCATCATGGTGGCTGGAGGACCATCAGTAACTATGCCCCAAAGTTCATAGTCTTCTCCAATCAGGTGATCCTTCATCTTATTTTTCCACCATGAGTAGTACTGGCCAATGATGAGTGGTGGCCTTGTAGTTGATTGACCTTCCCAATTTCCAGATGGTGCACTCATCTTGATCTTCTCCAAGGTGTTAGCCTTTCAAGGATAACCTGCTCTGATACCAATTGATGTTTTAGACTTCAATACCACACAGGAATATAGGTTACTTTGTGTGGTACCCAATTTTCGAGTGCTATCTTAGTAGAAGAACCTGGTTCTTCTTCGTGTTCCAACTATTACTGTTGCGGAAAAATAAAAAGAAGTAAAGTAAAAACATAGAGATTTTTACGTGGAAAACATCTGGCTCGAAAGGTGAAAAAACCACGACCTACTCCTAAGTAGGATTTTCTCAACTCTTCACTAAAACCTTTGAGCCAAACGAACTTACAAAATAAACTCTTTTGTAATCTTAAGGATTAACTCTAACCCTATTTAATAACTAGCCCCTAGCTAATTTTTACACACCTCAAGTTAACTCTAATTTGATCAATACGTACCTATTACAATTGCTTCTATGAAAGCTGAAATATACAATATTAAAAAATCCTACTACAATCAACTAGACTCAATAAATAATCAGATGGAAATGGTTCTTCTAGTTGAATTGTAGCCTTTGTATCGCACAACGATTCTACTAGCAAAAATAACTTCTGGGAATTTTACTTTCAGACGTTGATTCACTTCAGCTTTGTTCTTCTCTAATTTTAGCAGAAATACATCAAGTACTTATAGAGTCAGTCGTTGAGCTTTTCTTCCAATTCCATTTCAACTCTACCTGGGTGAACCAATTCGAATCAAACTCAACTTCCTTTCTTTTGTTACATTCCTTGCTAATTTCGACTTCAATTGGTCAAATCAGTTTGCAAGCTCGTCAGTTGACGATGTGTGTTCTGATGGACCTGGTTCAACTGGTCACTCTTTTGTCAATCTTCATAACTATGCAGTGACATGGGTCAACATCACTCATCCGTCCATTTGATCGCCGTGTCTTTCTTTACCAACTTAAATATCGGCTCACACGTGGTAGTAAGCTGAGAGATGGTAATGTAGCCTTCCTAGCAAGCTCATGACCTCTTTCTTGGTTCTCGGAGGTGGTAAATCTCGAATAGATTTTATTTTGGCTGGATCTAACTGAATACCCCTCCGACTGACTATAAATCCCAGAAGCTTCCCAGATGGAACTCTGAACGCACATGTAGCTGGGTTCAGTTTAAAATCATACCTGCACAGACGCTCAAAGAATTTCATCAAATCTCGCACATGGTCTTCTTTTGTACTAGATTTAATGATCACATCATCTACATATACTTCAATTTCTTGGTGCATCATGTCATGGAAGATGGTAGTCATAGCCCTCATGTAAATGCCCCGACGTTTTCAGACCAAATAGCATGACCATGTAAAAGTTTGTGCCCCACGGTATGCTGAAAGCTGTCTTTTCTGCATCTTCTTCATCTATCAGAACTTGGTGATACCCAGCATAAAAATTCACAAAAGACTGTATCTCATATTTGGCACAATTGTCGACAAGAATGTGGATGTTTGGTAATGGAAAGTTGTCCTTGGGGCTTGCTATGTTCAAATCCCTATAGTCAACACACACTCGTGTTTTCCCGTCTTTCTTTAGTACTGGAAGCACATTAGCCAACCACGTGGTGTACCGGACTACTCAGATCACACAAGCTTTTAATTGTTTGGCGACTTCTTCTTTGATCTTACCACTGATGTCCGTTTACAAATTTCTCTGCTTTTGTTGGACAGGTGGACAGTCAGGATAAGTCGGCAACTTATGTACCACTAAATCGACGCCTAGTCTTGGAATATCATCGTAAAACCATGCAAACACGTCTTTGTTGATACCCAGTTTTTTCCTCATCTTTTCCAAATATGTATATATATACTTTCAAAATAGTGCACATGCACCATCATTCAATCTACAAACATATACAAGCATTTTTCATAATTTTTATGATTTTTAAAGGCTTTAAACCAATTTATTTATTCATTTTATCATATAAGTATCCAATACTAATCCTCCAAATTATTTTTGCGATGATTTAATCATATAAACTCATCATTTATACCCACATTAGGTTTTAAATATTTTATTTACATTTGTTATAATTACATTTGAATTTTTAGGCTAAATTGCACATTTTGCAATAATATCTCATATCTACTTAAATTACTTTATTTATGCAAATAACTTTTCATATTTTTTTATAATGTTAAACAGTTATTTTTAATCATTTTCATGCACAAATAATATATTTTGTTATTTATCTATTATTTTCTAAATTATAATTTATTAAAATTGGGTATTTAAAATTTGACCCTAATTCTATAAGTAATTTGGACCTAAAACTACCCAAACCAACCCAATCTGCCTAAGGCCAATACCATACCCATCCATTAAAAACCTAACCCCCAATCCGCCTAAATCCTGGCCGTTGATCAAATCATCAACGGCCCATAACTAACGACCCCCTTCCCTTACATCCCTCTTCTCTACCCTAACCCTCATTTCTCTAAAGACACCGCCCTCATTTCCCCTCCCTGATGAACTCTAACTCCGCCGCCTCAGCCAAATCCTCCCAAATCCCTATCCTAATGGGATTCCTTCCCTATTCCCTTACCATTCAAGGGTTCTTCCCTTATTTGGTGCTATATTCCGGAATAACTTAGGTACTTGCCTAAATATGGAAAGTACCACACTTTGATTCCGTCCAGATATGTGTTTACCTCTTGAATCTGGACAATCTCGAGTGCAAGTGCATTATTTGTAATGATTCTCTCATATGTCTCTTGATTCGCACTATGACCTAAAGGTTAGGGTTCCAGATCTTCTTTGATTTGAACCTAATCTGGTTCAAACTATTTTTTTTAACATTCTCTTCGTCTATATTTATTCTATTACTTGTGGATCTGTTTATTTTTGCCGATTTGTGACTTACCTAATTTAGGGTTTCAAACCCTTTTTCTTGAACCAAATCTGGTTAAATATTAGGTTTCCGTTTGAATAATTTCCTATATGTGTTTGTTTATGTGGTAATATGTGTTCTTTCTCTTTATTTTTTGCTGATATTTTGTTTTACCCGAAATTAGGGTTTCAAGCCTTTTCACTTGAACTAATCTGGTCCAATTTCATGTTTCTTTTGAATAATCCTTGTCTACATTCATTTTTATGTGTTAATACATGATTCTTTTTCGTTATTCTCTGCTGATTTTGGGGTTTACCTGATTTGGGGTTTCCTACCCTTTTTACTTGAACCAAATCTGGTTCAATTGAGTATTCTTTTTTACAATAATCTTTTATCTGCCTTATATGATTCTTTACTTTATTTCCTACTAGTTTTGTGTAGTTTTCACCGAAAATTTAGGGTTCAACCCTACTGATTTAAGCACTGACTTCAGTATTTAAGTGAGCAATTATTTTAAGGCTAAGAGGATTATTCAAACCCCTCTCCACTCCCCTTTGAAATATAATTTAGAACTCAAATTTTCACTCCTATTCTCTCAAGCAACATTATTCTGTGCTTTTGATTCCTGGCCGGCAGGAAGCCAAGGCTAGAAATTTGGTGACAATTGCTACATTGTTGAATTGCTTCTTTCCTGTTTCATCTTAACTGGTGAGTTTATTGGAACCTTTGCTATTCCGTTATGATTACTTTTTTAATGTGCTACTGTCATTAAATTATGTTACCCTAAATGCTATTATTTATAGTTAAGACACGTTGAACTTAGTATGAATCGATTAATGAAATATGCCTAACTCCGTCTAATTTAGGACTATCGTTTAGCATTAAACAGACTTCCATACCTCTTACCCATGACTGGTTAATTATGTGTGCCTTAACAGATTCATCAGTTTGTGTATGTTTGGTTCTATGTTCACTATGCTATAACACCTCTATTAAATTGTCTTAATCAATTCCTGACCTACTGCTAATCAATGAGCTTTCTTTCTGCGACTTAATTTGATCTGAAATCTTTGGGATCTCTATGAACATGTTTGTGAATTGGCTTTATTAGCATGTAATTTTGTTAACTCCTAAAACTGGATTAAGTCTGCCTAAGTTCAATTTTGTTGCTATTTGTTTGTGTTACATGTGTCATTCTGTAATCCCCTCCTACTCTCCTGAATCCTCACTCTTTGTTGGCTGAAAACCAAAGAAATTTAGGTTTTGTCCCCTGGACTTCCTAATGTGAGCACTTCTCAGGGTTCATATGAGACCCTAGTGAACTCTAGCACACTAGGATTTGGTCCCTAGTCTTCTTTGAATTGTTCTGATCATTCTCCTCTAGTGTGAGCACTACCTTGGGTTCTTGCAGCCCTTTGTAACTCTGACATACTAGAGATTTGGGTTCTGTATGCTTATTCTTGAGATATGGGTGAATCATTCATTGTTGGCTATTGTGTATCTATGAACCTAGGCGCTTGGAGCTACTATTAGTTGAAGGCATGACATGTCCATGTGCATCTGGGCCTGCTGCAGGCTTCCTATAGATTATATGCTTTGTAATTCATTCATTAATTCTGATCTGTAATAATATATAATAAAAATTGTGGTGTTATTAAATTGAGAACAAGGTTTATTTTTAACATTTGCATGAGAATGGTTAGAAATCCTGCCTATACGCGTTCACTTTGCTCATTCTGCTATTGTCTGTTAGATAACCAGCCTATATGGGTTCACTTTGCTCATTCTGCTACTGTGTTTTAGATAACATGCCTATAGGTGTTTAATCCATCTAGCTTATTCTGCTTTTACACGTTAGATGTCATGCCTATAGGAAATTAAGTAACCAAAATTTGACTTGCATTGCAGCATATTCATTAGGCATCATGATCATAGGGTCATTTATGTTCTACATATCTGCATTTTTTTAGAAATCATGCCTATATGATTAATTGATTGATATGTTATTGTCATACTTTCCCATTTAATATACATGCCTATAAGCATTAAAACCAGTTTCCATCGCCAAAGGTAGGAATCATGTCTATAGGGTAATCAACATCTGTGTTAAGCACTAAAACTAGGCTTTAAACATTGTCTCGTTGAACACCATTAGAAAGCATGCCTATAGGAACAACTGAGTAATTCTTAATATCTCTCATTGTTTATCACTGCCAAACACTGAGTAAATCACCTAGATAGCATTTCCATAGGTTTAACCACTTATAATTATAATCAGTAGGTAACTGTGCAGTCACTTAGGAGTTACTTTGCATAAATGCCTCTATGATTAAAATCCAGAATCACATAGAAATCATGTCTATAGGACCTAACAACTTTAATTGTTGAAACTGTCAAAACGTCCAATTTGTTTGTGTGCATTTGCTGCCTAAGTGTGGAGGCTAGCCTGAGCCATTATTTTCTTTTACATGAAAGTCCAACTTGTTTTGTCTGTTGCCTAGATTTACCATTTTTTTTAGCAACCTAAGTTAATTCTAGAACCATCCAAAGTAGATGTCTAAATGGCTACTAGGCCATAGGCAAGGGGCAGGTAGTGCACGTATAGGGTACGACTTAGAATTGATTAGAGAGCTTTAGGTAAATAACTTAAAGATAGTAATCGAGTAGCAGGAGATGATATTCTGTGTGCGCTGAATAATATGAGTAACACTCTCGTCTTGGGGGGAGTTACGAAGTATTATATATGTTGGTGATCCTTTAGGCTAAAAACTTAGGACCCACCATTCCTATTAAAATAATTCCCTCTCTCTTCTCCATTAGACTAATTCACATGATTTGAGTTCGGCCGGGACCCGCTGTTGTGGACCTCGAGGAGTGCCTAACACCTTCTCCTCGAGGTAATTTTAGCCCTTAACCGATCTTTGGTGACGCAAACTAGTAAATCCGAGTCATTTGAAATAGGTTCCCTAACTGTCACGCCCCAACCTTGGGAGGTGTGGTTGTCACCGGGTTCCGCACTGGCCTGAGCGAATCACTCTGAAACTCATTCATCCCTTTTGTAACTATCATGGGCCAACATGGCCACAACTCGTAATGTACAATTATAAGTGGGCAACACTGTATCAATAAACTATCGTTCTTCAAACATGAATACATATGGGTCGGCAAGGCCTCTAACGTACTGTACAAAATGAACCTTTATCTACAAAGCCTCTAAGATTACTTGACATCAAACGGGATAGGGTACCGGCCTACCCATAAGTCTGTAGAAAACTTCTAACATGATGACTCGCACACTCGGTTGCACTCCGAATGAGGTTGAATTTTACCGATCCTTCGCTGAATGTCAATCTCGTCTACTATGAGAGCTCGTCAAACTAATTATCTATACCTACATGCATGAATGCAGCGTCCCCAACAAAATGACGTCAGTGCGAATAATGTACTGAGTATGTAAGGCATGTAAATCAATATATAAAGGACATGAAAGAAACATGAAGTAAAGGACTCAACCTGTAAGTCTGGAAAACTTTGTAAATCATGAAAAACTTTTAGTGTCATCCATATGTACATGAATGTCATGTTGCACATAGGTACATGTGTTAATAACATCATCAAGCCTTTGAGGGCATCCCATCATATCATCTCGGCCACTGTAGGAAAATCATAAACGTATACCAGCTGATCAGGTAGTACTGCGTATATAACATCGTAACCTTTTTCCATATCCCATATACAAATATATACATACATATATACGTGTATATAGCGCCGTCTGAGTCATGGGTCAACATACATGTATAAATGCATGAAATGCATAAGAAATAAGTTAATAAGATATTCTTAGAATGCTATAAAAATCAATATGCCTTTGGGATATACATTATCAAATACGTATTTTTCTGGGACCCATGAACAGAAGATAACAATAATTCACATGGAGAATCAAGAATATAGACACCCCCAATATTTCTATGAATAGAGTAATTTATGAAAACCGTGTGTTTGCTTGTTTCTTATATATCGTGATCATGCCAAAAAAAAAGGGGATAACCTTAACATACCTGAGCCGGTTCTCTTAACTATCCCTCGTAATCACAAAGGTTAACTGCAACTCAAGCACAACTTTTCGTGTTTCTCTAATATACCTTGAAATAATTTTTGTACAATCGGAGACAATAACATATGGAAATGGATAATCTAGCAAATTCTTGAAAGCTGAATAGGAAAAAAAGAATTTTGAAATTCAGTAGAAGAATCAGGAAAAGCTCAATTTGGATACACACACAAGAGATAGAACTTTTTGTAAGAACTATGGTACTAACGTGCCAAGGATTTCTCTTATTGTAGTGTATATATATATCACCTAGTTGCCACCTAAGGTTATATAACTACTTAGTCATTTGTATCAATAGTGGGTTGCTGCCACGTTTTGGGAGGGGGATGAAATTTATTGATTTTTATTCATTTATTAGTTAATTGGGTAATGTTCCGTTACCCGATAATTGACCAATTACCCGCATAACTAAAAATTATCTCAAATTTTTTAAAATTCTACTTATTTTTAATATACTTTATACCCCTTACTATAATATACTTTACTATCGTGGTCATGTGATAACATATAAAATTAGTACATACACTATTATTTCATTAAAACATCCATGTAAAAAGAGCACATATTTTCTCAACTTCTAATTTTCCTAATCTCATATAAAAAATAAAAATGTTTGTATGCTTAATTCTTAAAATAATAAAAATATAACCTTCTTTTCTTATAAAAATCTATCTTTACAATAAATAAAATCTCATAAATATTTCTCATATTATGTGTATAATTTAAAACATATTCGAAAGTAGTAATATTAATAATTATATAAAATCATATTTTTCAAACAATTTTTCTTTTACAAAAATATTCCACTCAAAATACTATATCAAATATATATATATATAAAGATATCAATGTNTTGATGTCTCGACTATTAACAACCTTTTCTACTTGAGTATCTTCGTATCTTATTCACCTTTACCTTATTTACCTTTAAATATCGCATCGTATCTTCTATTTCTTTCATAACTTCCCTTCAACATTACGCCTTAAAGCTCTACTGTGATACATGTACCTCTGATGCATGCAAAATCTGGCAAAGGTTTCATATGACTTCTTCCGACTCAACTCTATGACACGATTTAGAAACAAAAGAAGGGTAACATTTCCCAAATGTCCTATAGCCTCTCAATTATAAATGTGGCGCGCATCACACCCATAAGTGAGGCTCTACTAGGCACGGCTTTATATACTTCCTAGGACACGACCTGCTCTAATACCATTTTTGTCAAGCCCCAACCTTGGGAGGCGTGGTTGGCACCCGGTGCCGCACTGGCCCAAGCGAACCACTCTGAAACTCATTCATCCCTTTTGTAACAATCATGGGCCAACATGGCCACAACTCGTAATGTACAACTATAAGTGGGCAACACTGTATCAATAAGTTATCGTTCTTAAAACATGAATACATATGGGCCGGCAAGGCCTCTGACATACTGTACAAAATGAACCTTTGTCTACAAAGCCTCTAGGATTATTTGACATCAAATGGGACAGGGTACCGGCCTACCCATAAGTCTGTAGAAAACTTCTGACACGATTACTCACACACTGGGTTGCACTACGAATGAGGTGGAGTCTTACCGATCCTTCGCTGAATGTCAATCTCGTCTACTATGAGAGCTTGCCAAACTGATTATCTATACCTGTAGGCATGAATGCAGTATCCCCAACAAAAGGATGTCAGTACGAATAATGTATTAAGTATGTACGGCATGTAAATCAGTATATAAAGGACATGAAAGAAACGTGGACTAAAGGACTCAACCTGTAAGTCTGGACAACTCTGTAAATCATGAAATACTTAGTGTCATGCATATGCATATGAATGTTATGTCATGCATAGGTACATGTGTTCATAACATCATCAAGCCTCTGAGGGCATCCCATCATATCATCTCAGCTACTATGGGCAAATCATCAATGTATACCAGCTGATCAGGTGGTGGTGCGTATATAACGCCGTAACCTTTTCCCATATCCCATATACATATATATACATACATATATATGTGTATATAACGCCGTCTGAGTCATGGGCCAACGTACATTTATAAATGCATGAAATGCATTAGAAATACGTTAATAAGATTTTCTCAGAATGCCATAAAATAAATATTCCTTTCGAATAAACATTATCAAATACGAATTTTTCTGGGACCCACGAATAAAATATAATAATAATTCACATGAGGAATCAAGAATATAGACATCCCTAATATTTCTATGAATAGAGTAATTTATGAAAACTATGCGTTTGGTCGTTTCTTCTGTATCGTACGGATAATGACAAAAGAAATAAGGGATAATCTTAAAATACCTGAGCCGGTTCTCTTAACAATCCCTCGTAATCACAAAGGTTAACTGCAAGCACAACTTTTCGTGTTTCTCTAATATATCTTGAGATACTTTTTGTACAATTGGAGACAAGAACAGATGGAAATGGATAATCTAGCCAATTATTGAAAGTTGAATAGGCAAATAAGAAATTTGAAATTCAGTGGAAGAATCACGAAAAGATGAATTTGGATACACACACAAGAGAGGGAATTTTTTTTAAGAATTATGCTACTAACGTGCCAACGCTTTCTGTCACGACTCAAAATCTCCGACAGTCGTGATGGCACCGGACACCACCGTCACGCAAGCCAATCATTAAATAGTCGAAATAAATTCATGTTTTAACATTTATGAAAAATAATTTCCTTTCACTTTATTACATACTAACTAAATAAAATATGTTCAGTAAAAACATGGTTTGAATATCCTATTTTAGCAAATAAATCCCAACACATCCCAAAACCCGATGTCACAAGTACATGAGCAATTTTCTAAGAATTTATACAATCATCACAAAGCTTGTCAAAAATATAAATTGGACAAGGAATTTAAAATAAAAATAAATACAGTATGAGGGAGACTCTGTCAGTTGTGGATCACCTTCGGATGGTGCAGTGCCTAAGTCTCCAAACCAACCATGTCAGTATGAAAGTACTTGTGCAAAAAAAAATGTACAACAAGTGTAGCATGAGTACAAAAATAATGTGTACTCAGTAAGTCGCCCGCTTAACCTCAAAGAGGTAGTGACGAGAGTTCGAATTAGACACTCACTAAGGTCCAGCAAATTAATTAACAACATATGATGAGCACGGTAGGCATGTAAAGTTAGTAAAGCAGCAATATATATAAGGCACTGAAATCCAAGTAAATACGGGAAGTAAACAAATAGTTACAACTTCCTCATTTTCCCCAAAATATTTTAAATAAACAATTTCCTCTTTGTTTCCCCCAAATATCTTATCACTTTAAAAATCCATGAAAAACATTTAACAATTTAGCATGCGCCTACGGGATAAGGACATCCGACCTGAGCCGTCATAATAATCAACTATGTGCACTACCGAGGATCGAACGATCCGTACCATAAGTGCACCTCTCAATAAAATAATCATGTCTATGCACTGCCGAGGGTCGAACGACCCAAACCATAAGTGCATTTTAAATCCGTCATGGCGTACGGCCCGCTCCCATTAGAGTGGGGGAAATAACACTCCGCTCGCGGAATGTAAATTGCGAAGCGGTCACATGCAGTCATGCACAATCAACATTCCAGTCCGAATACGTCAGGAAAACAAGTAACCAAGTAAATGACATATTTCTCTTTTAAAAACCACAAAATAGTATTTAAATCCCTTTTTCGAAATTCACTTGCCAAGTTTTTATAATATTTAATAATGCAACCTTATCCGGAAATACAATTGCCCGCGAAGGAAATCAATTATCTTTTTAGATGATTTAGAAAATAAACTCTAATCTTCCTTAGTCATTTAATTACATTTTCGATTATATTAGCAGTCTAATATTACAGACAAGAACACAAGTACAATAGGTAAGACATGCTAGTGGGTCCTAGGCAACCCGGACATGGCATAATAGAAATTATGCACGGACTCCCGTCACCTTGTGGGTATGTAGCCCCCACAGATAGTAACACATACTTAATTAGTTCACCTAGGGGGATATTCCCCCTCACAAAGTTAGAAAGGAGACTTACCTCGCTCCGAAATTCCATAACCGGCTTCCAAGCCCTTCCGACGACTCCAACGGATGCACATCGCCCCAAAACTATCCAAATAATGGCAAACCAATGAAAATATACTCTATTTTTTGCAACCATTCCAAATCATATAATTTCCCAACCCCGCTTAGTGGATTGACCAAAATGCCCTCGGGCCCACGTGCCCGGAATTCGAAATTTTTCGAAGATATAATCTACCCATAGCTCCACTAGTTCAAATATACAATTTACTCTACATTCCATGTTCAAATTCGTGGCTAAAATCCAAATCACCATTTCTAAGTTTTCTTCAAGATTTCTCAATTTCCTACCAATTTCCATGTCTAATTCCATGCATATACTTATATTTAACTTTAAAAACGTGAAGAAATTACTTACCTTGACATTGCATGAAGAAATCCTCTCTTGAAGCTCCTCCAAAATCGACCAAACCAAAAAAGAAATGAAGAAATGGCCAAAAATTCTCGGTTTTAAAACATTCTGCCCAAGCCATTTTTCACACCTGCGATCCAACACTCGCACCTACGATTCCACAGGTGTGACCAAACCTCCGCACCCGCGGCTTTCCTCAACTCGAGCCAACTTCGCACCTGCGGCCCATTACCCGCATATGCGACCTCGCAGGTACGGAAATACCATCGCACATGCGCTCCCAGCCGACCATCAATCCTTTGCACCTGCGGTGCCATAGCCGCACCTGCGGCCAAATTCTCGCAGGTGCGGTCACACTAGATGAAAACAAATTCTAGCCTTCTTCAAACTCTCAACTTGATCCATTAACAACTCGGAATCCACCCGAGGCCCCCATGACCCCGTCCAATAATACCAACTTGTTCCAAAATACAATGCGGACTTGCTCGAGGGCTCAAATCACATCGAAACCACGAATCAAACCCAAATCCCAACTTTATGAACTTAGAAAGTTCCAACTTCTATATCTGATGTCGAAACCTATCAAATCACGTCCGATTGACCCCAAATTTTGCACACAAGTCATATTCGACATTACGGACCTGCTCCAACTTCCACAATTGCATTCCGACCTCGATATCAAAATTTCCACTTCCGGTCGGATTCTCAAAAACCATCAAATTTCTATCTTTAGCCACATGACTTCAAATGACCTACGGACATCCAAATTCACTTCCGATCGCACTCCCAACTCCAGAATCACCATACAGAGCTATTCCCAGACTCAGAATCCCAAACGAACATCAACATCACAGAAATGCGCTTCAAGTCAAACTTAGGAAATTTCTTCAAAAATGCTGACTTCCACATTATACGCCGAAATGCTCCCGGGTTATCCAAAACCCAATCCGAATGTACGCACAAGTCTGAAATAATCATACTAACCTGCTGGAACCTTCAAATCCTGATTCAGAAGTCGTTTACTCAAAATTCCAATCTTGGTTGATTCTTCCAACCTAAGACTTCTGAAATGAGAATTTTCTTTCCAAATCAACTCTAAACTTTCCGAAATATAATTCCGACCACACCTACAAGTCATAATGCTTGAAATAGAGCTGCTCATGACTTCAAACCGCTGAACGACGCGCTAGAGCTCAAAGCGACGGGTTGGGTCGTTACATTCTCCCCCACTTAAACAGATGTTCGTCATCGAACGTGCTAAGAACTGCTCTGAAGTTATCTGAAATCACTGTTTAACACCTTATTCACCTGCCCGTGCTACCATAACCCAGTTAAGTACATTAGCTTAATCAAATCAAAATATTTCTTCTTTTGTCCATATAATAAGCTCCAAACCTAGTTCCAACACTTGAAATTTTTATGCCCGACCTAGTTCCAATAAATAAACATCGTATCAACTACCACACGACATACCAGAACATGAGTGCATACCTTTGCTGAATTAGCACCATGCACCGCAAAATTCATCATCTAACCACAATGATGTTCCCTGAACCTTAATAGCCCAAAATCCCACGAATCTAATACTCTCAATGCACCTCATGATATATATAAATACATCCTGCTATAATGTTGACGATACCGCCACAACGGAGGAGATGTTCTGAAATCCATACCCAACTGCAGAGTTAACAAATCATTGAATATCTCATCTTGACTATAATCATCACCTCATTATGAACCTGAATAATGGTATTTGTTCTTAAATATGCAATTCACGTAACCTTATCGTACCGATCTCGGATCTGATAATATCGTCTCGCCCAGTATGAACTTCTCAGACAATAAATCACCCCAAACATGACCAACAGCCTCACATGATATCACATCGCGCCAATAGGCCATAACTCGAACATGATAGATAAGAAATAACTCGGGAACGGACTATTCAACTCACGTAACTAATATGAAATTTTCTCAGAAAATATGGAGAAAAACATAAGAAAATAAATATATATTAACCCTTCTCATCATCACACTGTTGCGGCATGCAACCCGATCAAAATAGCATACTCGTGGCGGCGTTCCACCCGATCCCATCATAAAACTCACATAAGGAAATATACACGGAGCTGAATTGCTCACTATTACACATTACCGAATATCGGTCACAAGCACACTAAGTGCATAATACCCTCCTGGGAGACTAATAAGTGCAAAAACTCAAGAACGACTGAGGCGCAATATATATATATATATATATATATATACACACACACACACACACACACACACTCTGGATTTCAAGAGCTATCCTTCTCATATAACATCACCACTACGCGGGACCTCAATACATACGAAATCATCAAGCCGTTTCACAACTCACATGGCACAATCACAATATCACATGAATTTGATGAAGACGGAACAACATCTGCTGCTCTAATACCTTTTCATGAACAAGCATTCTACTGAAATGAACATGCTTGGCTCATACGGAGCCCATAATCATATTTAAATCTATCCAAAAACATCGAGTCTACCTTGCTCGCACCAAACTAAGCTAATAGCTTTACCTGGGTCCACATTAACCCGCCTTCTCTCATAATACACGAGAACAATCATCATCACTGGGACAAACACCCCACAATCCACAACCAAATGAACTGAACGCCTTCCAGGCATAAATTCTCAAATAAGCAATATTGCACTTCTTTATACTCGGTCCAAATCTTCAATCCATCAAGTGACTACATCTCACACTTGTACAATCTTTTCGCGGTCATGCTTCCACGACCATCCACACAAAGCAACAAGGCTACCCATCCATAACACCGACCACACTAAGGCCGCAAGACACATCAAGAACACATGACCAGGGTTCAAAGCCTCTTTCACCGAATATCATTCTCAGGTGACACTGAAGATAACACCTGCCTACTCTGAACTTTCAAATCACTTTTTCTTGCTCTTCCGAGCTCATGACATTCTTATTAACACCGAACCGCAAATATTGATTCTTACTCCCAGTTACGTACTGCTTACCACACCTAACAAGCCAATACGAGGTAGCGCAAGAATCCAATCATAACTTCTGAACCACCAATAGGGTGAAAACATCATCATATAGAGACCTTTAACTTAACTCAATTCAAGAGTACCATCTCAACACACGAGTGAACTCCCACAATCACCCAATATGAAAATCCTTAAGTAGCGGTCAGTACCACCATAACCCTTCCATGATCTACCTATACATGACAGGCTATAGCACTCAAATGCTCACACATGTAATCCATTACGACGGCTGACAAGCCCCGCACACACCGGCACAAACCACATGCATAACTTAATCACATCAAAGCAGCTGATCACTTCCGCAAATGTGCCAGTTCAACCATGGTTAATCAATCTATCTTCTTTTAATCATCTTTAATTGCCTCAGGAATAATAGCAACTTCCTTCAACTCATAGAAAACTCAACCCTTACTCATCCCGAGTGACCTTGGTTCGCGAGACTATGCTGCCTAATTCCCGTAACCCGTCTCATACCCTCCCGATAATCTCTCTACAGTCCGGAGTTTATTTCTCTCACTCCTCCAATACTATCATTCATGCTAAAACATATCATAGAACATTCCAACCATCTTCTTTTTTCTCAGAAATTACTCTGCAAATGCTCGATTCTCGATCATACTGTTGCCTTAACAACTAGCCCATGCCTTAAGCATAAGATTTGAATCTTCCAAGCCCAACCCTGGCCCGACAGGGCCAAATTTTGTACACATTCATCAAATCCCACGCACAATCACCATTTTACTCATTTCCCTTAGCTGCAATAACTTGCCAACACGTTGACAATCCACAACCCTATGATAACACAATCCTGCAACCCAACTGCAAATGGTGGGACTCCCCCACTTAACCCGAAGCTACTCCTTGCACCACTCTAGAACCTGCCGAGATCCTTTCTCCTTTGATAACACGATCTTGCTCAACCAATCCGTCCAATTCTTCCAAATTCTCTTGCTAGCACTCCCTAAATACTCAAATTCTCTAGAATCATTCACACATTCTACCTCCTACCGAATAGCCACTAGAACCCCTCAAAGGGACCTACCGACCATGCCACCGCTAACCTATTCATAGGAGATAACCCACCTGTGGAAATCACTTGTGGACACCTTCTAACGACGCTGAAATGCACGCTCTCTGAGACTTCAATACTCCATCCTACACCGTGCTTCATTTACCAACTTTACTAGTTTGTCCGCTCCTCATGGACATCCACTAAATGCGCGACAATATCTTCAAATTCCAAGCTATGTTGTCGCTCCCCCACTTTGCGACTGCTCGACTTCCTCTTCTTACACCTGGCCTCTTAGAAATGGAACAACCGCCTAGCCTCACTTTAGGATCATTCTCTGTAGCTCTCAAACCAGCAGATCACCACGACTTCAAGCTTTCCGAAGATCATCTTTCTCTACCTGCCTTAATTCTCAACACTTATCCGGTACTGAACCACCGCACCTCACGGTCTCTGCCAACCGTATTCTTCAATACATCTTTTCAATACTCTGACCCCACGCAACCGAAGAAACCATAGCGCCGACAAACTTAACACATTCCATTCGATCAATGACGACGACTTCACGTCACAGGTGCATATCCCACCTCACTTGATGACACCATGTCTTACTACTTTATTAACCCCAACCGGACCATTCATAATCCAAATGCCTTTCCTCTGCCGGAACTAAAATATTGAAATCTCGAAATCACACTCTGGAAACACCTCCCTTCAAACCATTCATCACCCCCAACATACGTGCAAGCATTCTATCATCATATCGACATCACACGATAACCAATCGCAAGCATCATCACTACCTGAGCATAGCCTTAACGCTCTCAGAAACACAGCTACTGAGCTGAAACAACATATTATTATTTTGCAGGGCCATAACAACATCCCCAACCAATTACAAATGGAAACATCTCGAATTACATCCGTAGCACCATTTCAATTCCTCAAATTCCTGATCCATAGCAAGCGCTTCGCGACGTATAAGATTAAGTAGGAATAAACATAGGCATAAGCCTCAAAGGAATCGAATCGCACGATGAGGAATCTAGAAGGGAAGTACTCCTAACAGCACTGTAGCCTCTCAAAGATAAGTACAGACGTCTCCCTACCAATCTGCAAGACTCTACTATACTTTCTCATGACTTGTGAAACCTAAGGGAACCTAGTGCTCTGATACCAAGTTGTCACGACCCAAAATCTCCAATGGTCGTGATGGCGTCGGACACCACCGCCAGGCAATCCAATCATTAAATAGTCGAAATAAATTCATGTTTTGACATTTATGAAAAACCATTTCCTTTTACTTTATTACATATTAACTAAATAAAATCTGTTAAGTAAAACAATGGTTTGACTATCCTATTTCAGCACATATATCCCAACACATCACAGAACCTGGTGTCACAAGTACATGAGCAATTTTCTAAGAATTTATACAATCAGCACAAAGCTTGTCCGAAATACAAATTGGACAAGGAATTTAAAATAAAAATAAATACAGTATGAGGGAGACTATGTCAGCTGCGGATCGCCTCCGGATGGTGCAGCTCACCTAAGTCTCCAAACCAGCCATGTCACTATGAAAGTACTTGTGCAATAAAAATGCACAGCAAGTGTAGCATGAGTACAAAAAAAATGTGTACTCAGTAAGTCGCCCACCTAACCTCAAAGAGGTAGTGACGAGAGGTCGAATTAGACACTCAATAAGGCCCATCAACTTAATTAACAGCGTATGATAAGCACGGTAGGCATGTAAAGGCAGTAAAGCAACAATATATATAAGGCACTAAAATCAAAGTAAATACTGGAAGTAAACAAACAGTTACCACTTCCTAATTTCCCCCAAATATTTTAAATAAACTATTTCCTCTTTGTTTTTCCCCAAATATCTTATCACTTTAAAAATCCATGAAAAACATTTAACAATTTAGCATGTGCATACGGGATAAGTACATCCGGCCTGAGCCGTCATAATAATCAACTATGTGCACATCCGAGGATCGAACGGCCCATACCATGAGTTCACCTCTCAATAAAATAATCATGTCTATGAACTGCCGAGGATCGAACGGCCCAAACCATAAGTGCATTTTAAATCCGTCGTGGCATACGGCCCGCTCCCATGAGAGTGGGGGAAATAACACTCCGCACTCATGCACAATCAACATTCCACCCCGAATACGTCGGGAAAACAAGTACCCAACTAAATGACATATTTCTCTTTTAAAAACAACAAAATATTATTTAAATCTTTTTTTCGAAATTCACTTGCCAAGTTTTTATAATGTTTAATAATGCATCCTTATCCGGAAATACAATTGCCCGCGAAGGAAATCAATTCTCTTTTTAGATGATTTATAAAATAAACTCTAATCTTCCTTAGTCATTCAACTACAATTTCGATTATATTAGCAGTCTAATATTATAGACAATATCACAGGTATAACAGGTAAGGCATGCTAGTGGGTCCTAGGCTATCCTAGGCTACCCGAACATGGCATAATAGAAGCTACGAACGGACTCCCTTCACCTCGTGCGTACGTAGCCCCCGCAGATAGTAACACATACTTAATTAGTTCACCTAGGGGGATAATCCCCCCTCACAAGTTAGAAAGGAGACTTACCTCGCTCCGAAATTCCATAACCGGCTACCAAGCCCTTCCGACCACTTCAACAGACACAGATCGCCCATAAAACTATCCAAATAACGACAAACCAATGAAAATATACTCTAATATTTGCAACAATTCCAAACTATATAATTTCCCAACCCCTCTTAGTGAATTGACCAAAATTCCCTCGGGCCCACGTGCCCGAAATTTGAAATTTCTCGAAGATATAATCTACCCATAGCTCCACTAGTTCAAATATACAATTTACTCTACATTCCATGCTCAAATCACCATTTCTAGGTTTTCTTCAAGATTTTCTAATTTCCTACCAATTTTCATGTCTAATTCCATGCATATACTTATATTTAACTTTAAAAACATGAAGAAATTACTTACCTTGACATTGCATGAAGAAATCCTCTCTTGAGGCTCCTCCAAAATCGACCAAACCAAAGAAGAAATGAAGAAATGGCCACAAATTTCTCGGTTTTAAAACGTTCTGCCAAGGGCCATTTTTCGCACCTGTAAACCAACACTCGCACCTGCGATTCCGCAGGTGCGACCAAACCTCGGCACCCGCGGCTTTCCTCAACTTGAGCCAACTTCGCACTTGCGCCCCATAACCCGCACCTACGACCTTGCAGGTGCGGAAATACCATCTCACCTGCGCTCCCAGCCGGACCATCAATCCTTCGCACCTGCGGTGCCATAGCCGCACCTGCGGCTACACACATGCGGCCAAATCCTTGCAGGTGTGGTCACACCAGATGACAGCAAATTCTAGCCTTCTTCAAACTCAAATTGATCCGTTAACCACCCGAAATCCACCCGAGGCCCCCGAGACCCCGTCCAATTATACCAACTTGTTCCAAAACATAATGCAGACTTGCTCGAGGCCTCAAATCACATCAAAACCACAAATCGCATCCAAATCCCAACTTTATGAACTTAGAAATTTCCAACTTCTACATCCGATGCCGAAACCTATCAAATCACGTCATTGACCCCAAGTTTTGCACACAAGTCATATTCGACATTACGGACATACTCCAACTTCCGGAATCGCATTCCGACCTCGATATCAAAATTTTCACTTCCGGTCGGATTTCTCAAAAACCTTCAAATTTCTATCTTTAGCCACATGACTTCAAAATAACCTACGGACATCCAAATTCATTTCCGATCGCGCTCCCAACTCCAGAATAACCATACAGAGCTATTCCTAGACTCGGAATCCCAAACTAACATCAACATCACTAAAATGCGCTTCAATCCAAACTTAAGAAATTTCTTCAAAAATGCTGACTTCCACATTATACGCTGAAATGCTCCCGGGTTATGCAAAACCCGATCCGGACATACGCCCAAGTCCGAAATCATCATACAAATCTGCTGGAACCTTCAAATCCTGATTCGGAGGTCGTTTACTCAAAATTCCAATATTGGTTGATTCTTCCAACTTAAGTCTTCGTAAATGAGAATTTTCTTTCTAAATCAACTCTTAACTTTTCAAAATTCAATTCCGACCACACCTACAAGTCATAATGCCTGAAATGGAGCTACTCATGACTTCAAACCGCTGAACGACATGGTAGAGGTCAAAACGACCAGTTGGGTCGTTACACTTTCTTTGATTGTAGTGTATATCTATCACCTAGTTGCCACCTAAGGTTATATACTACTTAGTCATTTGTATCAAGAGTGGGTTGCTTACACGTTTTTGAGGGGTGGAATTTATGTATTTTTATCCACTCATTAGTTAATTGGGTAATGTCCCGTTACCCGGTATTTAACCAATTACCCGCATAATTAAAAATTATCTCAAATTACTTAAAATTCTACTTATTTTTAATACACTTTATACACCTTACTATAATATACTTTACTATCGTGGTCATGTGGTAACATATAAAATTAATACATAAACTATTATTTCATTAAACCATCTATGTGAAAAAATGCACATACTTTCTCAACTTCTACTTTTCGTAATCTCATATAAAAAGTAAAAATGTTCGTATGCTTAATTCTCAAAATAATAAAAATATAACCTTGTTTTCTTGTGAAAGATCTTTCTTTACAATAAAAAAAATCTCATAAACGTTTCTCATATTATGTGTATATTTTAAAACATATTCGAAAGTAGTAATATTAGTAATTATATAAAATCATATTTTTCAAACCATTTTATTTTAGAAAAACATTCCACTCAAAATACAATATCAAATATATATATATGACGATATCAAGGTTGTTAAACTTACGAGGTGTAACACTAACGCACCTTAAAACGTTAGGTGGCGACTCTCTTTTAACAGCCCTTCCTTAATTTTAAAAGAGTTGTCTATGTCGAAACCCGATTTCGCAAGAAAAAGGGGGCGCGATAGCATGACGACTCTTCTGGGGATATCTTTAGGCTCTTACCATAATGAACATAGTTTGTGTGAATTAGACTCCCTCGATAAGTGTGCCTTTGTTATTTTATGCTTAAATTTGCCATTTATTTGCTACATGCACATCCCCGTCCCTATTCTTCTTTTATATGCACTTCTTCGTCTAATCTCGTTATAATATGCAAATCATATCTGCTGGCTTCAATCCTTTTGTCTTTCCCAATCCCTATCACTTTTACCGCTTTATTATTTATTTTTTGTATTATACAAACTGACTCCTTCCTTGTTTTTTTATTTCTTTCATGTCTTTACAATTATTAAATACCGTATTTATCGATTTCATCATGTAAAATACTTGACAAGATGTTATTTCACTTTTTGCATAATTACATGCTCTGCATCATATTCCACTTGTGCTATACTATAGCGGCACTTGATGAGTCTCCGCGCTCTTCCTATATTACTCTTTTAAATTTGAAAAGGTTTATTTTTGGTAAAACTAGTCGATCAACGGTGCAGTCGATGGTTTCATGTCTTTCCCTCTCAAGTTGTCCTCTTGAGGTTAGCGGTCTAGACTTCTATAGAAAAACCCTATTCTGATGTTAACTGTGCATGCATCATGTCCAAACCTATCATGAGTTAGTATGTTGTCCGCATAATAACTCTCTAAGGAAAGCCTTGTCCAAAGCCCATCGGGATTTCCAAAATCCCAGCAGTCACGATCATGATATGTTCATTATTTGGAGAAACGTGCCGATATGCTAAGCATTAATGTGTAACTAGTCAAATCCGGAGGGGGAAAAGGGATAACTTTATCTTTTTTACAGAAATGAGGCACGGAGTCCCCAGGTTCGGTATGGTCCGGAGTATCTCACCTCTGTTGCTAGATTGGTGGGAAAATCTCTCGCCAAGTGACAAAAATCATGTGGAAAGAGTTTTCGGAAATTTACCCTCCTTGCTATACATTCAGCCAAACAATGTACTGATCGAGGCCGCTACTATGTTCTGGGATGAAAAGAGGGTTGTCTTTCATTTCGGTAATGTAGAGATGACTCCCCTTCTTGAGGAAATATGAGGTTTTGTTGGGCTACCCTGGGATAGTCCTGGTCTGCTACTGAAAAATCACAGTTCTAGGGGGTTTATGAAAATGATGGCTCTTAGAAAGAATGACGAGTTAGTCTTCTTGAAGAAGTCCTAAATACCTCTCGACTTCCTTTACGAGCGATATGGGCACAAAACGTCCTACTGTATTTATCATGATGAGTTTGCCATCACTTCCCTAGGTTAAACTTATTGTCGGGTTTTTGTGTTCATCGTCTGTTTCTGGGTATGATAGTATTTCCAATCCAAGGAGAAATGATTCACACTCGTTTAAATATGGTCAACAAGACCTTGATGGAAGGGATTGAGGGATAGACTTACACTATTGTCCCAATGATCGTGGCAGAGATATATCGAGCCCTGGACCGTGCAAGACAGGATTCTGACATTTTGAGGGTTGCAATTTGTTGCTGCAGATATGGTTGTTGGAGCTTCTTCAAAGAGGAAAGTACCATCACGAATTTCCACGGCGACCATGGAATGACCACATAGCTTTTCACCGTCCAAAAAGAATGACTTTCATCCCATATAGGTTTGCACAATCAGAAAAAGCTATGGATTAGGTACACTTCTTTATCAATCTAACTGATGACAAGGTCCATTGGATGTTCGAGTGGTTCCCTACTAGAGTGTTCATCATCAGGTCCAGGGATGTTCCTCACTTAGTGGTTATCGGGTTGAGGGGTATATATACTTATGCTCCTATAAGGGTCATGAGACAGGCTGAGAGAAAACAAGTCATACCGCGAGTCTCCAGGATGGTTCATTGCAAAGCAGACTTTCAAGATGATGCCATTCCATTAAAGTGTGAAGCCCAACACATGTGGCATCTGAAGATTATTGTGGAGAAGGATATCGTCGAACCAGATCGATACCACGGCGGTCATGTGTATTTCTACCTATCATGGTTGGATGATGACATAGAGGGAGAAGTCGAGCCAGGGGTCGATCGAGGAAACAAGGTCATAGATCAAGCTGCCGAAGAACAGGAAAAGTACTAGAGGTTGCACAACAGAATCTTTGAGTATGACGCCAGGCATTTGGAACAACACAAGGTAGACATGGAATCAATCAATAAATGGAGGGAAATTGCTATAAAGTCAATGGAAAGGTTGGAATACTTAGACCAGGGTCTGATGAAACTTGAGGGGATGATGAGGAAAAGGATCGTGGATTGTTAGAATGCAGAGGGAAACTAAGGAAGACACCTATCAAGGGCGTATCTACTGCTAGACATGCACGACCTAGGGAATCTGATCGATGGGGCCATGAAGGCCAAGCTTGAAGAAGGTCCCTCCTGGATCAAGTATATTAGAAGTGTTGTTTACTTGATTTTCTAGAGTCGTTTTAGAAATTGATTGTAATAAGGCAAATACCACTAGAAACTCTTTTAATTATTGTCAATTTAAAGGTTTGGCTTATTTATTACATTAATGAAATTAGGAAGTTATCGGAATTAAGCTTCTCCAAATCTATGTGTCGTTAGGCCTACCTCATGCACAATGAGGCCCCTAAATTAGGATGCGAAGTAATAGTTCCGAAATACATGTTTAAATACTGCAAATATTCTTCCAAAATCCCCTACTGACTTGTTTACCTTTTTGCTTTTCTTTGTTTTGATTATTCCCACCCCCTAAGGTTGGTTCGTGCATATTGGCATCATCAGCATATCATATCATATCCAGAGGTCCTCCACCTCCTCCTCATCCAAGTGATCCTAAAAGTAATGGAAAGGCTATGATGGATGAAATGAGCGGTATCGGGAAAGATAACACTGCGCATGTGGAAAATGTTGAAACTTCAGATGGTCGGAGCACTCCGGCGCAGAATGATTTGGTTCCATGACTGGAGCAGAAAATACTGGAATTGCAAGGGGAGTTGGAGCAGGTCCGCAATTTGGCAAACCTCTCCCTCACCTTAAACATCCTAGATATTAACCAACAGAACGCCCAAAACCCAGCACCTCCTCAAAACACACCAAACCAAAATCCATAAAATCTTCCCGCACATCATCAATATGCCACGCCTCCTCAAACTAACCCTCCACTAGTACCAACTCCTCCTCAACACCAACATCTGCCAACTAAGTATCCACAAACTACCACCTATCATACTCCTCAAAATACACCCCAACCTACCCCCGTTACGCAGAATTCAACCAATAATCATCACTACGCCCAAATCCCCGGTATCTACCAAAGTAACCCTATATATATAGAAACTCTACCTCACTCTACTCAACGAACCCCATACACACCAGAATCTGCCGAGAAGGACCTACTTATTAAGAATATGGCAGAGGAACCTAAGAAGCTCACAAGTTGGAGCCCAGGGTGTCGAAAGGGGTAAAAGCATTGAGGGTTTGAACTATGAATATCTATGTATTCAACCAGATGTAAAATTGCCGGAGGGATACAAACCTCCCAAGTTTGAGTTGTTTGACAGAACAGGTGACCCAAAGGTGCATTTAAGGGCATACTATGACAAACTCACAAGAGTTTGGAAATATGAGAGAATTCGCATGAAGTTGTTCATGAGAAGTCTCACTAGAGACGCCCTATCTTGGTACATCAGTCAAAAACCCAAGAAGTTGGTTAGCTGGGTAAGCATGGCATCTGATTACATGGATCGCAGGTTTAATACGGAGAATGCACCAAACGTCTTCTACATACAGAATCTCAAGAAGAACCCAACAAAGGCTTTCTGCGAGTATGCTACTCGATGGAGATCGGAAGACACAAAAGTGAGGCCGGCATTCGAAGAAGAGCAGATGAACAAGTTCTTTGTCCGATCCCAATACCCACAATACTATGAAAGGTTAATGGTTATCGAGAGTCACAAATTCTCCGAAATCATCAAGCTAGGGGAAAGGATTGAAGAAGGGATCAAGAGCAGAATGTTAACTATTTGAGGCATTATAGGCTACGAATAAAGCTTTGCAGTCAGGGGACATATCCAAAAAGAAAGATGTAGGGGCTGTGATGGTAGCCCAAGGTCCAAAATCTCCTCCTGCATACCAAACACCTTCACCCACATATCAGCCTTCACCTCCAAATATCCACAACTCGCCACTGCCTACCATACTTATAACACCCAGCCAGCATATTATCACTCACCGCCAGCCTGCCAAAACTATCAGAAAACCAGACCAAATTTCATCTGTAGGCCACCCAGATAATACACCCCTATTGTTGAACCCATCGATCAATTATACGAGAGACTGAAAGCTGCTGGATATGTCACCCATATTCCCGATGTTGCCATGGAAAACTCCTCTCAACGTGTCAATCCAAACAAAACATATGCCTACCACTCCGACATGAAGGGTCATACAATTGATGAATGTCGCACCCTGAAAGACAAGATCCAGACACTAATCAATACCTAGTTTATACAAGCAAAGGAGGTTGCACCTAACGTCCTCAACAATCCCATCTCGGATCATAGGGGCGAGGGAGTAAATGTAATAGAGACTGATGAAGAATGGGACCTAGAAGGGTCAATTGGGCTTATTAGAGAAGGGATGACCCAAAGAAACCTGCGGTCACTCTTAATCCTATTTTTTTCCAGATACAGCCACTAGTCGAAGTTGAAGTAGCCGCACCAGACCCGTTCGAGGTAGAAACAACACCTGCAGCTGCACCTGCTCCATTTGAAGTAGAAGTAACCACGCCCTTCACTGTGACAGTAGCATCCACACCTCCCCTTAAGTCCAACACCGTACCTTGGGACTATGCTGCAGAAGCCAGGAGGAAAGGAAAAGCAAAAATGGAAGAATCTGGTGTAGCATAAAGGATGACCAGGAGTGGTAGAATTTATACACCTGAGAATTTGGGAGGAACAAGTAAAGAAGCTGCCTCCAAGCAGCCCATCATTGAGACTGGCCAAAATGATCTATGGAGGAAGGTGCAAGCAAGGGAATATTTTGTAGTAGACCATCTGAACAAAACTCCTGCTCAGATATCCATCAAGTCATTACTGCATAATTCTGAGGAACATAGGAATGCCTTGATGAAGGTATTGAACGAATCTTACGTACCTAATAATATCACCAGCGGGGAAATGGCTAACATGGTAGGTCAAGTACTGGAGAGACATAAGACCACCTTTCATGAAGACGAATTGCCACCAGAGGGATTACGCCACAACAGGGCACTGCACATCACGGTACAATGCTAGGATAAATTCATTGCCAAGGTTTGTATAGACGGAGGTTCCAGTTTCAACATTTGTTCGCTAACAACTCTGAAAAACGTCGGGTAAAGGTTTGCATGAAATACGAGCAGAGACTATGAATGTGAAGGCATTCGATGGGTCTCAATATGCTTGCATATGGGCTCGACTTGATTTGATGTTGAATTTCAAGTGCTAGAGATATCCGCCTCATACAATCTACTGTTAGGACGACCTTGGATACATGCCGCCGGGGTCGTGCCTTCTACTTTACACCAGGCTGTAAAGTTTGAATGGAATCATCAGGAGGTGATCATTCATGGAGACGCGAGTAATCCCATTTATACCAATCAAACTGTTCCAGGCGTGGAAAATATAAGGAAATTGGGTGGAGATGCTTATCATAGCATCGAGCGCGTCAATTTGCAATTGAGAAAGACAAGTGGTGGAGCAGCAAAATAGAAAGCATACTAGCATAGGCAGGGTATGAACCCGGTAAAGGGATCGGGAAGAACCACCAAGGTATTACCAAGCCAATACAGCTAAAACGTCACGGCATGACCTTTGGACTTGGATATCAGTACACCTCGCAGGAGTATGATGATTGGTCGCTGCCATGGTGTGGTCCTTATTACCATCTTGAGCAGTCGGTACCAGATTTGAGCCAATACTTTCATCAGGTCGACATGATGCGGGGATCTGAAGAAGATGAAATTCTAGTTGTCTTAAGGAACTTGTTCTTGGAAGAAGAAGACATGGATTGCCGTGTGATAGTTGAGGAGGAGGAGTAAGAAGGCACTCATCATCCAGACAATGGAGATGGGAGCTGTTCTCGGGAACTGGACAGCCACACCATCCATGGCCCGACGTGTCCTGGGTAGCATGGCTGCTAGTGTCATTTATTTTAGAAACAATTCCTCTTGAGCATTTTGTTTAAAAAACATTTTTTTTCTTTCCTTTTAGTATTTCGCTTTGGAAAACATTGTTTGAAGTCATTTAAAATTGCTCTGTTTGACATCTTAACATTTATCAACAACTTGACATTTTATTATTATTATCTTTCTCTATACAATATTACTATTTCTTACCTTGATGAACCAACAGCTGTGACATTTATTGAGACAATGCAACATAAGGATAGTGGCTCGGAAGAGATAGAAGAAGAAGATATGATACCTGAGGAAATCGTCAGAGAAGTTCAGAATTTTGGGAACAAACCTAAGTCCAACCTGGACTAGACTGAGGTAGTCAACTTGAGAGATTCTGAAACCGTCAAAGAAACTCGCATATGTATTCACTTGTCACCATCAGAGAAGGAAGAGCACACCCGTTTCTTGAGAGAGTATGAGGACATTTTCGCATGGTCGTATGACGATATGACCAGGTTGAGCACATCCATAGTGGCTCACAAGTTACCTACCAATCCAATGTGCCCACCAGTAAAGCAGAAACTCTAAAAGTTCAAACCAGACATGAGTCTAAAAATCAAGGAAGAAGTCACCAAGCAGATCAAAGCTAAGGTCCTCAGGGTAGTTGAATATCTGACGGGAAAGTCAGGGTGTGTCTCGACTATCAGGATTTAAACAGAGTAAGTCCCAAAGATGATTTCCCACTACCAAATATAGACTACTGATCGAAAATTTCACCAAGCAAGAACTCCAATCCGTTAAAGATTGCTTCGCTGGTCATCATCAGATTTGGATGGATGGAGAAGATGCGGAGAAAATAGATTTCATCACGCTGTGGGGGAGTGTAATGTTACAAAATGATGTCGTTTTGTTTAAAGAATGCTGGGGCAACCTACATAAGGGCCATGGCAACCATTTTCCATGACATGATACACAAGGAGATAGAATTTTATGTGGATGACGCCATCATCAAATCCAAGATGTCCACATATCACATAGCAGATTTGATAAAGTTCTTTGACCGGCTACGGAAATACAACCTGAAACCGAACCCCGCAAGATGTGCCTTTGGAGTTCCTGCCGAAAAATTGCTAGGGTTCATTGTCAGTCGCCGAGGAATTGAGTTAGACCTGTCAAAGGACAAAGCTATCCAGGAGTTACCACCACCCAAGAACAAGAAGGACATGATGAGTTTCTTGGGGCATCTCAACTACATCAGTCTCTTCATAATGCAATCAACAGTAATATGTGAACCAATTTTCAAAATGCTGAAGAAGGATGCCGCCACCAGCTGTAATAAATACTGTCAGAAGGCTTTGATAAAATCAAGTAATACTTTTCCACACCACCAATCCTAGTCCCGCCGAAACCTGGTACACCATTACTACTCTACCTTTCCATGTTAGATGGGGCTTTCGGTTGTGTCTTGGGACAATATGACAAGACAGGGAGAAAAGAGCAGGCCATATATTATTTGAGCAAGAATTTCACACCTTATGAAGCATGGTACTCCCTAGTGGAACGCACGTGCTGTGCTCTGACATGGATAGCCCAGAAACTGAGGCACTACTTCTGTGCTTATACCACATATCTCATATCGAGAATGGATCCACTGAAGTATATCTTTCAGACATCATTTATGTAACTCAGAAGGCAGTTAAGGGTCAGGCATTAGCAGATCATCTTGCATAAAACCCTGTAGGAGGAGAATTTGAACCATTGAAAACGTATTTTCCTGATGAAAATGTGTCACTCGTAGGAGAAGATATTGCTGAAGCCTATGACATTTGGAGAATTTTTTTTACGGAGCTGCAAACTTCAAAGGAGTCGATATCAGATCCATTTTGGCATCAAAAAATAGTCAACACTACTCGGTGTCCACAAAACTCAAATTTCCGTGCACCAATAATATGGAGGAATATGAGGGCTTGCATATTTGAGCTTAATTTGGCCATTGACATGAATATCCAAGAATTTCTAGTGATTGGTGATTCAAACATGCTGGTGCATCAGGTAAAAGGAGAATGGGCTACAAAAAACACCAAGGTACTACCGTATCTGCATCACGTACAAGAGATGATGAAGAGATTCACAAAGATAGAGTTCCGATATGACCCCAGAATCCAGAATGAATTCTCAGATGTATTGGCCACTTTGTCCTCCATGATACAACACACGGACAATAATTTTATCGAACCCATTCCGGTGAGAATTCATAATCGGCCAGCTTACTGTGCTCATGTTAAAGAACAAATATATGGGAATCCATGGTTCCAAGATATCAGAGAATATTTGGCAAAAGGATAATATCCAGAGCATGCAAACTACACCCAGAAACGCACACTTCGGAAGTTGTCTAACTACTTCTTCTAGAGTGGAGGAATTCTGTATAGAATAACTCCAGATCTAGGGCTATTACAGTGTGTCAGTGCTAAATAAGCCTCCAAACTAGTTGAAGAGATGCACGCCGGAACCTGCAGCCCACATATGAATGGTTTCGTCCTAGCAAAGAAGATACTCAGAGGTGGATACTTTTGGATGACTATGGAAACATATTGTATCAGGTATGTCCAGAAATGTCATCAGTGCCAGATACACGCAGATATGATACGAGTACCTCCAAATGAACTTAATGAATCAAGCGCACCTTGGCCTTTTGTTGCATGAGAATGGATGTCATCGGACCAATCGAGCCCACTACTTCAAACGGACACAAGTTCATTCTAGTGGCCATCGACTATTTCACAAAATGGGTTGAAGCTGCATCTTTCAAAGTTGTAACCAAGAAAGTCATCATAGAATTTGTCAAGGACCGTATCATTTGTCGATACGGGGTTCCGGAATCCAGCATCACTGATAATGCCACCAATCTCAACAGTGATTTGATGAAATCTATGTGTGAAACCTTCAAAATCAAGCATAAAAACTCCACAGCATACCGACCCCAAATGAATGGAGTAGGGCAGGCCGCCAACAAGAACATCAAGAAGATACTAAGAAAAATGGTAGAGAATCACAAACAATGGCACGAGAAGTTACCATTAGCCTTATTAGGATACCGTACCACAATTTTCACATCAACCGGGGCATTCCCTTATCTACTGGCATACGGTACTGAAGTCGTCATCCCCGTTCAGGTAGAAATTCCATCTTTGAGAATCATACAAGAAGCTGAACTCTGTAATTCAGAATAGATAAGAATAGGCTATGATAAATTATCTCTCATTGACGGGAAAAAAATGAATTTAGTGTATTATGGTCAGCTCTATCAGAACAAAATGTCTAGAGCTTTCAACAAAAGAGTCAAACCTAGACAGTTAGCACCAGGGCAGCTGGTGCTGAAACGGATCTTTCCACATCAGGATGAAGCCAAAGGGAAATTATCACTCAATTGGCAAGGACCTTATATGGTTCATAGGGTACTGACAGGAGGAGAACTCATACTCGCAGAGATGGATGGAGAAATTTGGCCAAAGCCCATCAACTTAGATGCAGTCAAAAGATACTATGTTTAAACAGTTTGTATTTCTTCATATGATGTAATTGAACTACGTTTCACTTGATTCCCATTTAAGAGGGGATACGTAGGCACCCCTGTGTGTTCGGTCGAAATACAATAAAATTTCCATTTTCCCCATAATCTGAAAGTAGGCAGAATTTTGAGGAGGACCATCAAAATTCTGAAGCAAGTTTAGCCAATGGCACCGTATGCGGAATAGCCAGAACATCATCCAGATAACTGGGGTTGAATTTTGAGGAGGACCCTCAAAATTCCATGTCAAGAAGATCGCAATGTCTCTAATAATGTCACTGTTTTTGGTTCATCTAATCAATTTTTCAATCGCATATTATTATGTTTTGAAAATCGTGCATACGTATTTTTTGAGAACTTTATTTTTTTATTCAAATGCTACCCATGGTAACTCGAACAGGACTCTAGTACGGAGCGGAGCAAAGCAAGAAGACAAAGACACGAACCAACCTCCCCCACAAAACTCACGATTTTTCTTTGAATGCAGGAACAATGGATAGTCGCTAGTACATGCGCACCTTAGAATCACTGTATCCACAACCAGAAAGCTACCACACTCATCTTCATCTAAGATATACTATACCATCACTTATTATTTATTCATTGCATAAGTCTAATCCATGCCTCCCCAACTGCATAAAGGCTAAGCATTGCCTTCCCATTTCAAGAGACTAAGCACTGTCTCAAATCTTGCATGAGGCTAAGCCCTGCCTCCTTAATTGCATAAGGCTAAGCATTTCCTTCCCCTTGCATTAGACTAACCATTGTCTCAAATCTTGCATGAGGCTAAGCCCTGCCTCCTCAATTGCATAAGGCTAAACTAAGCCTTCTTATTGCATCAAACTAAGCACTGTCTAATCTTGCACAAGGCTAAGCCCTGCCTCTTCAGTTGGATAAGGCTAAGCTCTGCCTTCCTATTGAATGAGACTAAGCACTATCTCAAATCTTGCATGAGGCTAATCCCTGCCTCCTTAATTGCATAAGGCTAAGCATTGCCTTCCCCTGCATGAGACTAAGCATTGTCTCAAATCCTGCAGAAGGCTAAGCATTGACTTCCCCTACATGAGACTAAGCATTGTCTCAAATCCTTCATAAGGCTAATCATTGCCTTCCCCTGCATGAGATTAAGCATTGTCTCAAATCCTGCATAAGGCTAAGCATTGCCTTCCCCTGCATGAGACTAAGCATTATCTCAAATCCTTCATAAGGATAAGCATTGCCTTCCCTCGCATGAGAATAAACATTGTCTCAAACCCTGCATAAGGCTTAGCATTGTCTTCCTCTACATGAGACTTAGCATTGTCTCAAATCCTGCATAAGGCTAAGCATTGCCTTCTTGTGCATGAGACTAAGCATTGTCTCCAATCTTGCACGAGACTAAGCATTTTCTCTCCTTGAATAATCACTAATGTTGCTCTATTCCAAGACCTTGCATTATACTCTTATCTCAGGGCTAAGCTATGCCCCTGATCTTACACAAGACTAAGCTTTGTCTTGTCTTATCTCAAGCATCATGTCTTTGCATCTCATGGGCTGATACATAGCCAATTTGTCCAAAGGCTTCATAGTCCGAACGCATCCTCCTCATAGTTGGAAGAAACCATGCCATGGCCTGAGGATCTCCTAATCTCGCACACGATTAATCAATGGCATCATGGTTCGAAGGCACCATCTTCATAGCCCGAGAACATCATTTCATGGCCTGCGAATCTATTACCGCACAATTCATGGCCAAGGACATCATGGTCTAAGGAAGTCATCCTCACTGTCCAAAGACGGTCTCATGGTCCAAATGGAATTTTCATCATGTTTAAATTTATGTGATAATCTATATGCACGCATTGTATTTTGAGTTTGCAGGTAATCCGGTAAGTAACCGTTATCCTAACGGGAGGAATCTCCGCTCCAGTTTCCGTTCATATGCTTCAATTATTTCAAACGGAACCGAGCATCGTCCGTTCCCCATTCTCATCTGATACCCACTCAAATATCTATAGCCATTCCCAACCCTAATTCGTCATATCCAGGGTATTTTGCCCGTTCTTACAAAAACTCAATCGGTTCGTTCCACCATTGGATCCAGAACTACACATAGCCCGATTCATGTAATACCAAGGATATGTAGGCAGCTCAGAGACTAGAGTGCGGACTATATTTCTCAAAACATTCCATTCGGTCAAAATCGATCATCATTTCTTTATTCGAAAACTATTTCATCCTTCCCGGGTAAAGTGGGGCAGCTGTTGATACCCAATTTTCCTTCATATTCTCCAAAGATGTATATATACTTTCAAAATAGAGCACATGCACCATCATTCAATCTACAAACATATAAAAGCATTTTTCATAATTTTTTATAATTTTTAAAGGCTTTAAATCAATTTATTTCTGTATTTTATTATATAAATATCCAATAATTATCCTCCAAATTATTTTTGCGATGATTTAATCATCTAAACTAATCATTTATACCCACATTAGGTTTTAAATATATTTTTTTTACATTTGTTATAATTACATTTGCATTTTTAGGCTAAGTTGCACATTTTGCAATAATAGCCCATATGTACTGAACTTACTTTATTTATGCAAAAATAACTTTTCTTATTTTTTATAGTGTTAAACAGTTTTTTTAAATCATTTTCATGCACAAATAATATATATTTTTTATTTATCTATTATTTTTGTAAATTATTATTTATTAAAATTGGATATTTAAAATCTGGCCCTAATTCTATAACTAATTTTGACCTAAAACTACCCAAACCAGCCCAATCTGCCTAAGCCTAATACCCTACCCATCCATTAAAAACCTGACCCCCAATCCGCCTAAATAGTGGCCGTTGATCATATTTGATCAACGACCCACAACTAACAACCCTCTTCCCGTATATTCCTCCTCTCTACCCTAACCCTTATTTCTCTAAAGTTTCCGCCCTAATTTCCTCTCCGTGATGAACCCTAACTCCGCCGCCTGACCCAAATCCCCCCAAATCCCGGTACTAATGGGATTCCTTCCCTATTCTCTTACCATTCTATGGTTCTTCCCTTATTTGGTTCTTTGATTCCGTCCAAATCTGTGTTTACCTCTTGAATCTGGACAATCTTGAGTCCAAGTGTGTTAGTTATAATGATTCTCCCATATCTCTCTTGATTCACACTAATCCATAACGGTTAGGGTTCCAGACCTTTTTTTATTTGAACCTAATCTGGTTCAAACTTTGTTTTTTTAATATTTTCTTCGTCTATATTTGTTCTATTACTTATGGATCTATTATTTTTGCTAATTTGTGGCTTACCTGATTTAGGGTTTCAAACCCTTTTACTTGAACCAAATCTGGTTCTATATTAGGTTTCCTTATGAATAATTTCCTATTTATGTTTATTGTTGTGCTAATATGTGTTCTTTCCTTTTATTTTTTGTTGATTTTGTGTTTTACCCGAAATTAGGTCTTCATCCCTTTTCACTTTAACTAATCTGGTTCAATTTCATGTTTCTTTTTAATAATCCATGTCTACATTCATTTTTCTGTGTTAATACATGATTTTTTTCCATTATTCTCTGCTGATTTTGGGGTTTACCTAATTAGGGTTTCCGAACCTTTTTTACTTGAACCAAATCTAGTTCAATTGAGTATTCTTTTTTATAATAATCTCTTGCGTGCCTTATATGATTCTTCACCTTATTTTCTACTGGTTTTGTGTATTTTTCACCGAAAATTAGGGTTCAACCCTACTAGTTTAAGCACTGATTTCAGTATTTAAGTGAGAAATTATTTTAAGGCTAAGAGGATTATTCGAACCCCTGCCAACTCCCCTTTAAAATAAAATTTAGAACTAAAATTTTCACTCATATTCTCTCTAGCAACATTATTTTGTGATTTTGATTCCTGGCAGGCTAGAAGCCAAGGCCAGAAATTTGGTGACAATTGCTACATTGTTGAATTCCTTCTTTCCTGTTTCATCTTAACTGGTGATTTTATTGAAGCCTTTTCTATTCCATTATGATTACTTGTTTAATGTGTTACTATTATTAAACCATGTTACCCTAAATGTTATTACTTATTGTTAAGACGTGTTGAACTTAGTATGAATCGATTAATGAAATCTACCAACTTTGTGTAATTTAGGACTATCTTTTAGCATTAAACAGGCTTTCATACCTCTTCCTCGTGACTTGTTAATTATGTGTGCCTTAACAGATTCATCTCTTTATTTTTTGAACATGTTACCATGTAATATGTTTGGTTCTGTGCTCACTGAGCTATAATACCTCTACTAATTTGTCTTAATCAATTCCTGACCTACTGCTAATCAATGAGCTTTCTTTCTGTGACTTAATTTGATCTGAAATCTTTGTGATCTCTGTGAACATGTTTGTGAATTAACTTTATTAGCATGTAAATTTTTTTAACTCCTAAAATTGGATTAAGTCTGTCTGTGTAAAGACCCGTAAAATTTTCTTGTTTTAAAATAATGCCCAGATGAGTCCCCGAGCTATTTTTATTGTGGAAATTTTTAAAACGGACCTAAATTGAGTAAAAAGTACCTCGAGACTTAAAGAATAAAATTTTCCAGAAAGTAGGTGTTATGCGACGCATTATGCGATTGCATAACGTGTATGCAGACCGCATAATGGTCGCATACACGGGCAGATCACTGCCACATTTGAGGTCAGCTATGCGGTCCAATATACGATCGCATTTCAGTTCTGCGGACCGCATAGCTGTCTCATTGTTGCCTTTGATTTTTGGTAGGAAGTTATGCGACGCATTATGGGATCGCATAACGTGTATGCGGACCGTACAAAGGTCGCATACCTGGGCAGTGTGTTTTGAATTTTTGCCCATCTTGAGGGCAACTATGCGTTCGGTTCTGCGGACCGCATGTCAGGAATGCGATCGCATTCCTGACCGCATTCTTGTGTCGGGCCCTATTTTTCTAATTTTAAAACCCGACCCTAATTCATTAAAAACACCCTCCCATTCATTTTTAACCATTTTTCTGAGATATTAGAGAGAGGAAAGAGTGGATTCTAGAGAGAGAAAGTCTTAACTTCATCAAATTGGTCTTCCTTCATCACTCAAGCTTGGAACTAATCAAGTAGGACACAAATTTTTTCATTCTAAGAGGTAAGCTTCTACCTCATTAACCTTAATTTCCAGATTTTGTTAAAATTAAACCTGGGTAGGATAGTTCATAAATATGGGTTAAGAATCTTGCATGCATGTACCCAATTTATCATAATCTATTAAAGAAAAATAGATTGGAGTAACCTTTCACTAAAAAGGGGTTATTTAATCTAAAGGAACAACTAGTGTTTGATAGAAAGCTCATATGAGTTCAAAACATGTTCATTATTCCTAATTCTAAGTTCCGCCGCATTGTGAATTAGATTGAAGGTGCTAGAAGGTCCGGTGATTTGAGATAGGAATTAAGGAAAAATCCTGATTCGAGGTATGTATGGCTAACTTTAACCTTTGTAGAATCCTCTTGTTGGGTCCGAGCATACGGTATCTGTATCTTGTTTGAAAAAATGTGAATTGATTGTTCAAATGTGTTGAGATGTAAGATTCTATTCTCTGATTGCCCTAGTTGATTGCCATACTACCGTGCTATATGAGATTGTGAAAACTGTTTTGATGTGCCTACTCTATTATGTGCAAAGATCGTAAATGCTCGAGGGTATCGATATGAAAGTATGTGTTAATGAATGAAAGAAGGTTAATGTGCCAAAGTGTGGGAATGTATATAATGGCTAAAGAATAACCGTGCGTGGTAAGTAATGAAAAAGGATATTGTGAAATGACGTGAATGAGTTGAACAATAATGGAAATGCCTTGTATATGAATTACTACTTAGGGAGAATTATTGTGTCTTGGGTCAAAATATATGAACTGTGGACCCGAACTTGTGATTCCTTGAAATTATAATTCTTGTGCTGTAATTGTTTGTGATTGCTGTTATGAAATATAATTGCCAGGTGGGATCGGGTTGCGCGCTGCAACACAAAGTAATAAGCTTGATGAGATGTGAGGTAATAAGGGTGGACTAGGTAATAAAGCTGGAATGTGATCATTATCACTACCGAAATGAAAATCTATCAACTCTTGAATATGATGATGTTGAAAGGGGAAAAGGAGAGATTGTGAAACTTGTTTGATTTTAGTTGTTTCTTTCCACGTGCATTGATTAACTGGTTCTGTTACTTTCTCTTAATTGTGTACTATTTGATTTTACTTGGGATAAATTTTGTTCATACATACTAGTATTATTCCACAGTACTAACGTCTCTTTTGCTGGGGGCGCTACATCTTTTATGTGGATGTATGTGGGTCCATAGTAGGTAGCTCAGTTCGCCGTTAGTGGTGCTTTCTCCTCATCCTTTCTCAGCTGTACTAGTGAGCCCCACTTCCTCTCGGGGCCATGTGTAGTTCATGACATCTCCTTTTGAGTATATTATGTATTGTAAGGTATAGTCGGGGCCTTGTTGCTGGCAAGCATTGTGTAAACTCCTTGTACTCTTAGAGGCTTCGTAGACACTATGTGGGTATATATATATATATATATATTGGGCAGTGGTTGTATTTGCTTGTAATTGTGGTCCGTATTGGGAAAAATGTAAAAAGAGGAAAAATTGGATTTATTTTGTAATCACTCACTTCTAAGCTTATCTCACTGTTTCACATAAACAATGTACGCTATAAACATGGGAGAACGCGTCGGGTAGGAAAGGAAAATCAGGTTCGCTTGACTGGGGTCACCCAGTTGAGTGCATGTCGCGTCCCTCGATTTTGGGGCGTGACAAACTTGGTATCAGAGCCTAAGGTTTTAAAAGTGTCTTAGGATGTCTCAGAGTCATGTCTAGTAGAGCCCTTATTATCGGTGTGTTGTCGACCACATCTATAATTAGGGGGCTACATGGACATTTAGGAAACACCCTTTTCATTGTCATTCTATATCGCGCGATGAAGTGGAAAGTGAGAATATTCTTTTCTAACTCGTGCTCTATTCCAAAATCTTCAGTGATGGCACCAAAGAAGAGAGCTCGGCTCGGCCTAGACGCCAATGCCGCCCCAAGTGTGGCTGTGAATTCTGTACCCGATGGTGCGGGTGAGAGAGACTCCCCGACCTTGAATCTATTTGGCCTTTCTGTTCCAGATCAGAGTGTTCCAATTCCAGCTGCGATGGAGGGTGCTACAATCCCTCCCGTCGATATTCCTGATCCTTATTCAGTTCCAACTTCAGGTCCCGGTACTTCTGATGGGGAGCTACTCATATGTTGACCCAGTTAGTGGCCGCTCAGGCCCAAAGATCTCATGTTGCCCCTGCGTCCTCTAGCGAACAGGGAGATTCCGCCGGTTCCAGGGTCAACCAGTTTCTGCGGTTAGCCCTTCTAGAGTTCTCAGGTATTGATCCAGAGGCCGATCCGCATGACTTTCTAGATGAAATGTACAAGATGCTTCGGGTTATGAAGGCTACGTAGACAGAGAGGGTTGATTTAGCATCTTACAGGCTGAGGGGAGTAGCGTATTTCTGGTTCGAGATGTGGGAGGATTCTTGTGGGGAGGGAAGTCCTCCTGCGAGATGGGATGAGTTCGTTGATGCTTTCATGGATCACTTCTTGCCTGCCGAGACTATGTCAGCCCGTGCTACGGAGTTTGAGGTTCTCAAGTAGGGTAATATGAGTGTGTGGGAGTACCACATGGAGTTCATGAGGTTGTCCAAGTACGCTCCTCAGTTGGTATCGACTATGGATGCCAGAGTTCGACTGTTTGTTCAGGGCCTCAGTCCCTTGGTTGCGAATGAAGCTTCTACAGCTGCCTTGCACTCAGACATGAATTATGGTAAGATAGTGGGATTCGCCATGGCCACAGAGGCTAGAAAATTGAAGATAAGGTCGGAGAGGGAGAGTATCAGCAGGGCACAGTCAGCGGGCCACTCGGGGAGTTCAGTTGGAGGAGGGAGACCAGTTCAAGGGAGAGAACCATCAGGGCCATCCCAGTCTTATGCTCAGTCCTCATCCAGTGCACTGCCATTAGTGCACTGTTATCAGTAGAGCAGTCGCTCGGGACCAGGATTAGACGGTAGGAGACCCCATCAATCTGGTCGTCCAGGAGGGAGGTTCCAGCAGTAGAGGAGGGCTCTGTTCCCTAAGTGTGGGAGGTTCCATACCGATCCTTGTTACCTGGATATCTCGGTATGCTACGGGTGTGGGGTGAGAGGTCATATTCGGCGGTATTTCCGTGCGCCCAGTCAGGGTATGGGTAGTGGTTTTGCTCAACCGTCCGGTTCTTCAGTCGCCGCATCTTCAGTACGTGCTCTAGCTCCATCAGGGCGTAGTGCAGTTAGAGGTGGAGCTCGTGGTAGAGGTGGACCCATCCAGTTCTATGCTTTGAGTGGTCGCAAGAGTGCGGAGGCTTCTCCAGATGTTGTTACATGTATTCTGGTTGTTCGAGCACTTGATGTTTATGCTTTTATTGATCTGGGGTCCTCTTTGTCATATGTTACCCCATTTATTGCTTCACGTTTTGGGATAGAATCCGAACAACTTCATGAGTCGTTCTCTATGTCGACTCCTGTTGGTGATTCCATCATTGTCGCACGAGTCTATAGGAGTTGTGTTGTCATGGTGTGTGGTCGAGATATCACGGCCAATCTTATCGAACTTGGGATGGTAGATTTTGATGTTATCATGGGAATGGATTGGCTTTACTTGCTCTTTGCTAAACTCGACTGCCGAACCAGAATTATGAGACTAGAGTTTCCTAATAAGTCAGTTATTGAGTGGAAAGGGAATGGTGTGGTGCTAAAGGGTAGTTTTATTTCCTACCTTAAGGCCTCGAAGATAATTAGAAAGGGGTGTGTTTATCATTTGGTCTGGGTTGCAGACACCACTTTAGAAGTGTCTGGCCCCGAGTCCGTCCCAGTCGTGAATGAGTTTCTTGAAGTGTTTCCGGAAGAGCTTCCAGGGATTCCGCCAGATAGATAGATCGATTTCGGGATTGATGTATTGCCAGATACGCAGCCAATATCTATTCGACCATACAGAATGGCGCCAGCAGAGTTGAGGGAGTTAAAGGAGCAGTTGAAAGACTTATTAGAGAAGGGGTTCATTCGGCCGAGTGTGTCCCAGTGAGGCGCTCCGGTTCTTTTTGTCAGGAAGAAGGATGGGTCGCTTTGGATGTGTATTGATTATCGGCAGCTCAACAAAGTCACTATCAAAAACAAGTATCCATTTCCTCGGATAGATGATTTGTTCGACCAATTGCAGGGTGCAAGGTTCTTCTCCAGAATTGATTTACGGTCGGGGTATCACCAGTTGAAGATTAGAGAGCAGTATTTTCCTAAGACCGCCTTCAGAACTCGTTATGGACATTTTGAATTTTCGATAATGTCCTTTGGACTGACTAATGCTCCAACGGCTTTCATGGATCTTATGAATCGGGTTTTCAAACCGTTTCTTGACTCCTTCGTGATTGTTTTTATTGATGACATCCTTGTCTACTCGCGGAGTCAGGATGATCATGGTAATCACCTCAGAGCAGTTCTGCAGACTCTTCATCAACACCAATTGTATGCCAAGTTTTCAAAATGTGAATTTTGGTTGGAGTCAGTCACATTTTTGGGTCATGTTGTTTCCATAGAAGGGATTAACGTTGATCCCCAGAAGATCACAGCAGTGAAGGATTGGCTTAGACCAACGACCCCGACAGAGATTCGCAGTTTCTTGGGTCTAGCCAGGTATTATCGGAGGTTTGTAAGGGGTTCTCTACCCTCGCCTCCCCGTTGACTAAATTGACACAGAAGGCAACTAAGTTCCAAGGGTCCGACGCTTGTGAGAAGAGCTTTCAAGAATTGAAATCAAGATTGACTTCAGCCCCGGTGTTAACTTTTTTAGAAGGCACGGAGGGATTTGTGGTTTATTGCGATGCTTCAAGGGTTGGTTTGGGATGTGTGTTGATGCACACGGGAAGGTTATACCATATGCTTCCAGGAAACTCAAGAATCACGCGAAGAATTATCCGATGCATGATTTAGAACTCGCGGCAGTTGTATTTGCTTTAAAAATCTGGCGGCATTATTTGTATGGGGTCCATGTGGACGTGTTCTCAAACCTCAAGAGTATCCAATATTTGTTCAAGCAGAAGGAGTTGAATTTAAAGCAGCGTCGATGGTTAGAATTTCTTAAGGATTATGATATGAACATTATGTACCATCCAGGGAAAGCAAATGTAGTGGCTGACGCTCTTAGTCAGAAGTCTATGGGTAGTCTGGCTCATTTGGAGGAAGATCAAAGGTCATTGGCTCGGGAGGTTTGTCAATTGTCTAGTCTGGGGGTCTGTCTCTTAACCTCAGACGAATGGAAAGTCATGGTGCATAATGGGGCAGAATCATCACTTGTAGCGAAAGTCAAGGAGAAGCAGTTTATTGACCCAGCATTGGCGTAGCTGAAGGAGGCAGTTTTGAATAGCAAGATTTCGACATTTTCACTCGGGAGCGATGATGATTTTTGCGGTGCCAGGGAAGGTTATGTGTTCCTGATGTGGATAATCTTCTGGAGAGGGTGATGGCGGAAACTGACAATTCCAGGTATTCCGTGCACCCAGGTTCCACGAAAATGTATCAAGATCTCCGAGAAGTTTATTGCTGGAGAGGTATGAAAAGAGATGTGGCAGACTTTGTATCTAAATGTCCCAATTTTCAGTAGGTAAAGGTCGAGCATCAGAGGCCTGGTGGGCTAACTCATTTTATGGAAATTCCAATGTGGAAATGGGAAATGATCAACATGGATTTAGTGGTAGGGTTACCTCGCACTCAGCGCAAGTTCGACTCGATTTGGTTGATAGTGGATCGACTCACGAAATAAGCTCACTTCTTGCCGGTCAAGTCCACCGATACTCCAGAACAATACGCTCAGTTGTATACCAAGGAAATAGTCAGGCTTCATGGTACTCCAGTTTCTATTATCTCAGACCGAGGAGCCCAGTTCACGGCTAATTTTGGGAGGAAATTTCAGCAAGGTTTGGGTACTCAGGTAGATCACAGCACAGCTTTCCATCCGCAGACTGATGGTCAGGCAGAGCAGACTATTCAAACGCTTGAAGATATTTTACGGGCTTGTGTGTTGGACTTCAAGGGTAGTTGGGATGATCATTTACCTCTTATCGAATTTTCTTACAATAACAGCTGTCACGCTAGTATTCAGATGGCCCCATTTGAGGCATTGTACGGAAGGAGGTGTAGATATCCGATTGGGTGGTTTGATGTTGGTGAAGTAGAATTTTAGGGCCTGATCTTGTGCACCAGGCGTTGGATAAAGTCAGAGTCATTCGGGAGAGGATGAAAATCGCTCAGAGCCATCAAAAATCCTATGTGGACGCTCGTCGAAGAGAATTGGAATTCCAAGTTGATGATTGAGTATTCTTGAAGATATCTCCCATAAAGGGAGTGATGCGGTTTGGGAAGAAAGGGAAATTTATCCCAAGGTATTTCGGTCCATATCGGATTGCTCAAAGGATAGGACAAGTGGCTTATAAGTTGGAATTACCCCCTGAATTGTCATTAGTGCACCAAGTGTTCCACGTGTCCATGTTGAAGAAAGTGGTTGGAGATCCATCAGCCATCGTGCCAGTTGAGAATATTGAGGTTAATGAAGAATTATCGTATGAAGAGGTTCCAGTTGCTATTCTTGATAGACAAGTCCGTAGATTGAGGAAAAAAGAAATTGCTTCAGTTAAAGTATTGTGGCGAAGTCAGCACATTGAAGAAGCCACGTGGGAAGCGTAAAATGAGATGAAAGAAAAATATCCCTATTTGTTTGAATAAGCCTAGTAGTGTTCGTCATAACTTTCATCTCTAAGAAAATTATATTTTATGTTCGGTTTTGTGCAAAAGCACCCCATCTTCCCCTAATTGACTTATTGTTGTAATTTCCCAATGTGTGCAAAAACGGAACTCGCTGTTCTATTTAGGTAGTGTGCAACCCTTGAGGTAAATGAAAGTTTTGTGGAACGTATGTGTTAGGCAAGTGATTAAAGGTAGAGTAGGTTGGTAATGATTAATTGAAATGAATATAGTATATTGAGGTGATTGAGTTGTATGGGACTCATTAAAACGACCAAATTATGTGCAAAAATGTGAATCATGTGCAAATTTGTGGTATAAGAAGAAAGAACTATGTGTAGTTGACAAAATGATTGAATATTTTGTTGAGGTAACAACGTTGTGTGTGAGTTATTGGGTGATTAAAATTGTATAATGGTTCTTGGAAATGTATTTCGGGGGCTCTCTGGCAGGTAGGTAGGTCTAATTACAAAGAGAACTCTGGCAAAATTTTTCTGAAATATTGGAGTTAGTGAAAATCTGGAAGTTGCATATCATGCTTTCAAAACTAATTGATTTCCAAGACCCTCATTCGAGGACGAGTGATTTTAAGGGGAGGAGTATGTAAAGACCAGTAAAATTTTCTTGTTTTAAAATAATGCCTGAATGAGTCCCCGAGTTGTTTTTATTACGAAAAATTTTAAAACAGACCTAAATTGAGTAAAAAGTACCCCGAGACTTAAAGAATAAAATTTTCCAGAAAGTAGGTGTTATGCGACGCACTATGCGATCGCATAGCATGTATGCAGACCGCATAATGGTCGCATACACGGCCAGATCACTGCCCCATTTGAGGTCAACTATGCGGTCCAATATGTATTTGCATTTCAGTTCTGCGGACCGCATAGTTGTCGCATTGTTGCCTTTGATTTTGGGAGGGAAGTTTTTGGACGCATTATGCGATCACATAACGTGTATGTGTCCGCAAAATGGTCGCATAATTGGGCAGTGTGTTTTGAATTTTGGCCCATCTTGAGGGCCATTATGCGGTCGATTCTGCGGACCGCATGTCAGGAATGCGATCGCATTCCTGACCGCATTCTTGTGTCGGGCCCTGTTTTTCTAATTTTAAAACCCGGCCCCAGTTCATTAAAAACACCCATCCCCTTCATTTATAACCATTTTTCTGAGATATTACAGAGAGGAAAAAGTGGGTTCTAGAGAGAGAAAGTCTCAACTTCATGAAATTGGTCTTCCTTCATCACTCAAGCTTGGAACTAATCAAGTAAGACACAAATTTCTTCATTCTAAGAGGTAAGCTTCTACCTCATTAACCTTAATTTCCAGATTTTCGTCAAAATGAAACCTGGGTAGGATAGTTCATAAAGATGGGGTTAAGAATCTTGCATGCATGTACCTAATTTATCATAATCTAGTAAAGGAAAATAGGTTGGCGTAACCTTTCACTAAAAAGGGGTTATTTAATCTAAAGGAACACCTAGTGTTTGATAGAAAGCTCAAATGAGTTCAAGACATGTTCATGATTCCTAATTCTAAGTTTAAATGTGCCGCATTGTGAATTAGATTGAAGGTGCTAGAAGGTCCGGTGATTTGAGATAGAAATTAAGGAAAAATCCCGATTCGAGGTATGTATGGCTAACTTTAACCTTTGTAGAATCCTCTTGTTGGGTCTGAGCATACGGTATGTGTACCTTGTTTGAAAACATGTGAATTGATTGTTCAAATGTGTTGAGACGTAAGATTCTATTCTCTGATTGCCCTAGTTGATTGCCATACTACCGTGCCATATGAGATTGTGAAAAGTGTTTTGATGTGCCTACCCTATTATGTGCAAAGCTCGTAAATGCTCGAGGGTATCGATATGAAATTATCTGTTAATGAATGAAAGAAGGTTAATGTGACCAAGTGTGGGAATGTATATAATGGCTAAAGAAAAACCGTGCGTGGTAAGTAATGAAAAAGGGTATTGTGAAATGACGTGAATGAGTTGAACAATTATGGCAATGCCTTGTATATGAATTACTACTTGGGGAGAATCATTGTGCCTTGGGTGCAAATATATGAATTGTGGACGTGAACTTGTGATTTCTTAAAATGATAATTCTTGTGATGTAATTGTTTGTGATTGCTGTTATGAAATATGATAGTCAGGTGGGATCGGGTTGCGCAACGCAACACGAAGTAATAAGCTTGATGAGATGTGAGGTAATAAGGGTGGCGGAGGTAATAAGGATGTAATGTGATCATTATGACTACTGAATTGAAAATCCATGAACTCTTGAATATGATGATGTTGAAAGGGGAAAAGGAGAGATTATGAAACTTGTTTGATTTTGGTTGTTTCTTTCCACGTGCATTGATTAACTTGTTCTGTTACTGTCTCTTAACTGTGTACTGTTTGATTGTACTTGGGATAAAGTTTGTTCATACATACTAGTACTATTTCACAATACTAACTTCCCTTTTGCCGGGTGCGCTACATCTTTTATGTGGATGTAGGTGGGTCCATAGCAGGTAGCTCAGCTCGCCGTTAGTGGTGCTTTCCTCGTCCATTCTCAGCTGTATTGGTGAGCCCCACTTCCTCTCGGAGCCATGTGTAGTTCATGCCATCTCCTTTTGAGTATATTATGTATTGTAAGGTATAGCCGGGGCCTTGTTGCCGACAAGTATTGTATAAACTTCTAGTACTCTTAGAGGCTCCGTAGACATTATGTGGGTGTATATATATTTTTTGGACAGTGGTTGTATTTTCTAGTAATCGTGGTCCATATTGGGAAGTGTTGTATCTATTATGTATGTTTTGGGACTTCTAGTATAATAATGTAAAAAGAGGAAAAATGGATTTATTGTGGTAATCACTCGCTTCTAAGCTTATCTCACTGTTTCACATAAATAATGTATGCTATAAACACGGGAGAATGCGTTGGGGAGGAAAGAAAAATCAGGTTCGCTTGACTGGGTCACCCGGTTGAGTGCCGGTCGCGTCCCTCGATTTTGGGGCGTGACAGTCTGAGTTCAATTATGTTTCTATTAGTTTGTGTTCCATGTGTGATTTTGTAATCCCCTCCCACTCTCCTGAATCCTCACTCTTTGTTGGCTGAAAGAGAAAGCAATTTCGGTTCTGTCCCCTGGCCTTCCTAATGTGAGCATTTGTCAGGGTTCATATGATACCCTTGTGAACTTTGACACACTAGGATTTGGTCCTTAGTCTTCTTTAAACTGTTCTAATCATTCTCCTCAAGTGTGAGCACTGTCCTTAGTTCTTGAAGCCCTTGGAAACTCTTACACACTAGAGATTTGGGTTTTGTATGGTTATCCTTGAGATATGGGTGAATGATTCACTGCTGGCTATTATGTATCTATGAACCTGGGCTTTTGGAGCTACTATGAGTTCAAGGCCTAGCCTGTCTAGGTGCATTCGGGGCTGCTAGCTTCCTATAGTTTATATGCTTTGTAATTCATTCATTAATTCTGATCTGTAATAATTTGTAACAATAATTGGGGTGTTATTAAATTGGGAACTGGGTATATTTCTAACATTTGCATGAGAATGGGTAGAAATCCTGCCTATAGGCGTTCACTTTGCTCATTCTACTATTGTGTGTGAGATAACCTGCCTATAGGTGTTCACTTTTCTTATTCTGCTACTGTGTGTTAGATAACCTGTTTATAGGTGTTTAATCCGTCTAGCTTATTCTGCTTTTACACATTAGATATCATGCCTATAGGAAATAAAGTAACCAAATTTCGACTTGCATTGAAGCATCATGTCTATAAGGTAATCACCATCTGTGTTAAGCACTAAAAACTAGGCTTTAAACATTGTCTCGATGAACACCATTAGAAAGCATGCCTATAGGAACAACTAAGTAATTCTGAATATCTCTCGTTTTTTATCACTGCCAAAACACTAAGTAAATCACCTAGATAGCATTTTTATAGGTTTAACCGCTTATAAATATAAGCAGTAGGCAATTGTGCAGTCACTTACGAATTACTTTGCGTAACTGCCTGTATGATTAAAATCCCGAATCGCATAAAAATCATGTCTAGAGTACCTAACAACTTTAATTCTTTAAATTGTCAAAACATCAAGTTTTTTTGCGGGCACTTGCTGCCTAAGTGTGGAGGCTACCCTGAGCCATTATTTTTTTTTACATGAAAGTCCAACTTGTTTTGTCTATCGCCTAGTTTTACCCTTTCTTTAAGAAACCTAAGTTAAATCTAGAACCATCCAAAGTAGAGGTCCAAATGCCTCCTGGGCCATAGGCAAGGGACGGGTAGTTCACGCATAGGGTACGACTTAGAATTGATTAGAGCGATTTAGGTAAATAACTTAAAGATGGTAATTGGGTAGCAGGAGATAATAGTCTGTGCCCGCTGAATAATGTGAGTAGCACCCCTGTGTTGGGAGAGTTACGAAGTATTATTTATGTTGAACAGGGTGATCCTTTAGGATAAACAACTTAAGACCCCTCCCCCCATTCATATAAAAATAATTCCCTCTCTCTCCTCCATTAGACTAATTCACATGATTTGAGTTCGGCCGGGACCCACCGTTGTGGACCTCGAGGAGTGCCTAACACCTTTTCCTCGAGGTAAATTAAGCCCTACCCAATCTTTGGTGATGCAAACTAGTAAATCCGAGTCATTTCCAATAGATTCCCTAACACACCTGAATCTGTTAGGTGGCGACTCCCTTTTAACACTCGCTTCCTTGTCCCCTGACACCACTCGCTTTGGTTCTATCATATTCTCAACCACCCTATTGAGAGTCCAACAATATTCAGTGGCATTCCCCTTTGCCCCTGAATGGTAGGCACACATGGTACCGGGCCGGTATGATGGAGATTCTGGATTTTTCTGGTTTGGAGGCACAGGTTGCAATAGACCTATCTGGACTAACTTCGGGAACAGGTTAGGGTAAGACTTACCAATAGGGATGAAGTCGCTTTTCTTGGGAGGCTCACGGGGGCATCTATTATGTTTGTAATTGTTCTATAGTTGGCGAGGGGTTAGTTGGAGCTTGGTAGGCATGGTTATTTCTGGGAGGTAGAGCTCAGTTTTGGTTGTAGTGTTATTGTGGCCGCTTGTAGGGTTGGGCATTCATCACCGCATAGGGAGGCGGTGCCATGGCATATGCTGCATCTTGGTGAGGGTAGTACTGTTACGGGGTTTTGGATGGCGGGCAAGAATAACCACGGAATCGATGAGAGCTTCTCAAATTTGAAGTCGTCATAGCTCCCTCTTCCCTCTTCTTTGAATTTGCTAAGCCTCCCGAGCCATTCTGGAATGGCTCGGGAAGTGGCTCTTAAAGCAAATTGACTTATGATGTGGCCAATTTTCAAGTCGTTTTCTACCATTTCTCTAATTTTTAAGGCCTCTGCGAACTGTTTTCCCATGGCAGACATCATGTTTTGGAAGTAATCGGCCTCCTGGGCCTGCAAGAAAACATTGACCATCTTTGATTTATGCATCGATGGATTGACTCTGGCTGCTTGCTCACACCACTTGATAGCGTATTCACGAAAACGTTTCAAGGCTTTCTTCTTGAGGTTGGTCAGGGAATTCCTATCAAGAGTTATATCAACATTGTATTGGTATTTCCTGACGAAATCCTAGGCCAAGTCGTTCCATTTATGCCAATGGGAGATGTCATGGTCCATATACCATTATGACGCAATTCTTGTCAAGCTCTCCCCAAAATAGGCCATCAAAGTTCTTTTCCTCCCGCTCCTCTCAGCTGATTGCAATATATTTTCAAATTGGCGATCAGGTCCCATGCCCGTCGTATCTTTCAAATTTTTGCATTTTAAATCCAACGGGAAAATGAACGTGAGGAAACATGCATAGGTCGGCATACGAAATGCTCTTTTGGCCACTCAGGCCTTGCATGTTCTTAAAACTTTGTTCGATGCTTTTCACCTTACGAGCTATCTCTTCTTGCTCGGGGTTCCTCAGGGTTCTTTCATGTTTCATGGGAGACTTGTACTGTGGGTGCTGAGGGTAAGAGTTTTGGGTAACACGAGCGGTGTCTAGTTGGAACTGGAAGCTTGAAAAGTGAAATTTGACTTATCAGGGGATAAGTGCGAAATAACAAAAGACACATATTTTTCTTATTAACAAAGATATCTTATTTTTGGTTTTCAATTACAAGGAATTAAAGTACTGGCGACTATAATAGAAAACAATACAGACTCAAAATAAACAAGGAAACAACTTTGAACAAAATTCGAAAAAAAAGTAAAGTAAAGTAAAGACTCGAAAACTGAAACTCAAAAGTACACAAGAGCCTCTACTGGTACTCTGGGAATCTGTGGGACATTAGCTGGTCTTTGCGCCGGCCTTCGCGCAATATCTTCTTGAAGATGGTCTAAGTCATCCATTACCTGGTGAACGAAGGTCATCATGGAAGCAAAAAACATAGACCTAGTCATGTCTTCACATTCGTGAAATTTCATTACGACATAGTCAGCTATCTCCTTAATTCTCATTCTGATGATTCCTTTTTCTTGAAGCAGACGCCCAATTTGTTATGCCCAAGCTTCCAACACTTGTGTATCTGTGTTGTTTTGGTCTTGTAGTTGTTGCACGCTTTCTTCTAGTCATCAAATTAATGCGTAGCAATGCTCTCTTTCCACCTTAAAATATTTTTTTTGCTGGACCATTTAATTCTCAAGAACAACCAACTTTTTCTTTAAAATTGTTACTTCTTTTTCGTATTTTTGCTTCAACTGTTGGGCTAATTTGGCATGTTCTTCCGCTCCTTTGTCCAACTTTGTTTGAGAATTTAGCTAATATTTTTCGGCCTTTATCAAGTCAGTTGCATAGTCGTGTACCTTCATTCTTAAGTTGTTGATGATTTTTTCATCTCTCTCGCTCCTCACATGTGTTTCAGCAACTATCCTCATGTCCTAGAGTTGGGCTCGGAGCACCTCATTCTCTCAGATAAATTTTCTCTTTTCGCCTTCGGCCACCTGCGCCTATAAGTCATTGTCAAATGCGAGGTTTCTCAACTTTTCCTCTAGGGAATAGATGGTGGCTTGCTATTTCTTTTCTTTTTCTCCCCAGGACAAATGTTCTCGGGTTTTGTCATCAAAAGCCTGAATATGAAGCCTTTTGGCGTGCCTTTCAAGCTCAGGCTCTGGCTCATCATTAATGCAATTCCTTTTGTTGAACCATGTGGCATAGCCTCGATCTACTTCACCTCTTGCAAGATCGGGAACTTAGGTATCCTCTTTCAAGTATCGGAAACCATTCCAGATTTGTTGGATTAAAGTCTTGGGAAGTGGGGCTTCAGGGTGTAGCTCAATAACTTGGACACCCAAATCTTCATCCTCAGGCACCACTTGATATCTTCCCAATTGTCTTAGAACTCTTTGTGGTGCATATGGTTGAACACTTCTCAAGACCATCAATAGCAAATAGTTCTTCGTGGATGCCATGTGTATGACTTCCCTCACCCGGAGCCACCCTAAAGTCCACTCAATCTGATTCGCCTTTAAAGTTCTTAGGTGGGCGATCCAAGCTTCAACCCTTTCTGGAGAGTTGTATGCTTTTACCCTCTCCTCATAACTCTCAATGAATTTGTTCTTTCTTGGTCGTAACTCATAAATTTTGGATGATGGAGAAGATGTTCAATCAGCCACATTTGTAAAAGAATATTGCAACCTTCAAAGAATGTCGCCCCAGAATTACACCGTGTCAATGCCCGATAGATATTAGACAATATAAGTGGAGCAAGTGTGTGATCTTCTTTGGCAGTTAGGACTTGTGAAATTCTGGCCATACGACTATTAATCATCCTTTTTTTCATTTGGGAAGACCATAATGCCCAGAAATGTCACTATGAAAGCAAAGCGACGATGAATTTTCTAGGTGTCCTTGCTTTTCTTGTTGTTCAATCCCTTGTCATGCGCTTCAAATCCATTTGGATTTCCATATCTGGAGTATAGGAAGTAGAATGAGCAGCATCTATCGTTTACATTGTTCTTTCTTATTTGCTTGCTGATGTTCAAGATATCAAAGAACCGACCCACCGAGGGAGGCCTAGGGAATATAAGCTGCTAATTTCCTAGGTCCCGACCGAAACCAGTATATCCCTCTATTTCCTCCAGAGTGGGAGTGAGCTCAAACTCCGAGAAGCGGAAGACATTGTGGACGAGATCTCAGAAAGTCATTAAAGCCTTGATTATAGCATTCCCTGGCTTCACTTTCATAATATATGTGAGAGCACCCAGGTGTTCTACTACCCAGTCTTGATTCTCTTTATCCAAATCCTACCACCACATTTGAAGCTGCACTGGAGCCTGCTCTACAGAATTTAATGGCGGGTTCTGGACGGTGTCATTCTGTACCTGTGAACGGTTAGGGTTAGGGTTGACTCTACTTTATAAGACAGACCAGCGGACTCTTTTGCAAAACAAATTTTTAATTTTTCAAAGAGAAATCACATGAAGGTGGCTACTTGTACAACATGGGCCAAAATGTTTATCTTTGCGATAATGGCCCCTTCCCACTTTCAGGTAAAGTTTTGAGGCCAAGGTAAGGCACTTCATGGGAAAAGTGATGCCTTATTGATAGACATGTCCATCCATGGCGAGAATAGACTTCAACAATTTAAAGGTATTCTAAGGCTATTCCAGAAAAAATGGCGCAAGACGCAACCGATGTTGGGTCGTATTGATCTTTTGACCCAAAACAAACGAACACACTTTTATTCATTATTATACTTTTTTTGTTTTTTTGTTTGAAAAATTGGGACTGGTACTGATGAGGTTTGCCTACGTATCTCATATCCGGTAAGAATCGGACCCGCGTGGTTTGGTCAGTTTTGACATAACTGGAAAAACATGATATTGACTCATTTTCATTTTGTTTTTGTTTTTTTTAAAATACATTTTCTCTTTTTTTTTTTAAAAAAATTTTGCATGAGTTTCGAGGCATTTCAAAATATTGGGGTTTTCAAACCTGGGTTAATTTTCTATCCTACTTCACTCTTGGTTTTTCTATTGATTTTCTTTCCTTAGCTGGTCAACAAATAAGCCGAAACAAATAAATGCGCACATAGCACGTAAGATGCATAAGAATGATTTTTTATGTCACGACCCAAAATCCCTAAGGTCGTGATGGTGCCGGACACAAGTTTAGGCAAGCCAAAACATTAATTAATTGAAATAACTTTCCAGTTTTAACATTTTCGAAATCGTTACCTTTTCTTAATAAATTTTAGTAAACTTAAATACGACAACACATCAATTCAGTTTAATGAAATATATCCCAACACGTCCCCAACACCCGGTGTCACAAGTACATGAGCAATTTCTAAGAATTTTACAAATATTACAAGCCTGTCCGAAATACAACTGGACAAGGAAGTTTAAAATGAAAACGACGCAGTATGAAGGTGACTCTATCAGCTGCGGATCGCCTCCGGAAGATGCAGCTTGCCTAGGTCTCCGAATCCTCCACATTGCTATGAAAGTACTTGTGCAATAAAATGCACAGAAAGTGTAGCATGAGTACAAAAACAACGTGCACTCAGTAAGTCTCCCGTCTTACCTCAGAGAGGTAGTGACGAGAGGTCAAATTAGACACTTACTAGGGTCCGACGATATAATATATGACAGAATATGATGAAATACAGTAGACATGTAAGACAGTGAGCAACGAGTACATATCAAGTACAGAAATCCAGGTAACCACTGAGAATAAACAACAATGTACACTTTCCTCTTTCCCAAATACATGTCAAGCCAATACCAATAGAATAGTACCAAATAGTCATGCGCACACAAGGGTAAGACAACCGGCCGGAGTCATAAGATAGTCAACCTCTCTATGCATTGCCGAAAGATCGATCAACCCGTCGCAAAAGTGCATCTCTCAACCTCTCTACGCATTGCCGAAGGATCGATCGGCCCGTCCCAAAAGTGCAGCTCTCAATCTCTCTATGCACTGCCAAAGGATCGATCGGTCCATCCCAAAAGTGCATCTCTCAATCTCTCTACGCACTGCCAAAGGATCGATCGTCCCGTCCCAAAAGTTCGGCTCTCAATATAATAATCCTCTCTTGTGCACTACTGAGGGATCGATCGGCCCAGCCCAAAAGTGCACCTCTCAATATAATACGGCTAGCCTGCTCGCGAATCACATATGCGACTCAGGTGCTCATAAGAATACATACACAAATACAGGGTCTTCCTGCTCGCGAATTACTCAAGAGTCGCAGGCACCCAAAGTTACACATATCTACATGATAAATTCGTATTTTATCAAGAAAACCGTTTTTCTCAAGAAAATGGTAAAGTCTTTATTAAAAGAAACATGAAATATAGGTTTTGAAATCTTTGTTTTTGAAACTCATTTGTCCAATTTAGTAACACTCCATAATACAACCCAGTCCAGGTACACATATATATTCACAGCGGAAACAATTCTCTTTTTAGAAGGTTAACAATATGAACTCTAGTTGTATTTTAAACTTTCAGTCACGTTTTCGGTCATATTAGCAGTTTAATATTACAGGTAGGGTTACAGGTACACATATAAAGCATGCCAGTGGGTTCTAGGCTACCCAGACATGGCATAATAGAAGCTACGCACGGACTTCCGTCACCTCGTGCGTACGTAGCCCCCCACAAATAATATCATATATTCATTTAGTTCACTTATGGGGACAATTTCTCCCTCACAAAGTTAGAAAGGAGACTTACCTCGCTCCGAAATTCTATAAACGGCCTCCAAGCCTTCCCGACGACTCCAATCGATGCACAACGCTCCAAAACTACCCAAATTATGATAAACCAATGAAAATATACTCAATTGTTTGCTAAAAATTTAGATTATATAATTTCCCAACTCCGCTTATTGAAATGACCAAAATGCCCTCGGGCCCACGTGCCCGGATTCCGAGATTTCTCGAAGATAAACTCTACCCATAGCCTTACTAGCTCAAATATACAATTTACTCCTTATTTCATGGTAAAATCCAATTTTCATCAATTCTAGGTTTCCTTGCAATTTCTCCACATTTTTCCCAATTTCTCATATCAAATCTATGTAACAAATATTGTATTTAACTTGGAAATAAGTAGAAACAACTTACCTTTGATGCTTGATGAAATCCCCCTTGAAATTCTCTCCAAAATCATCCAAGGCAAATGAAAGAAAACGAAAGAAATGGCCAAAATTCGTGTTTTAAAGAATCTGCCCATGCTTCATCGAGTTGTACCTTGCACCTGCGCTGTGCAGGTTTTACATCTTATTACAATTTTTCCTGGTTGAACACGTACTGTTAAAACACCCATAACTTATTGTAGAAATATCCAAATAACAATCAGTTTTAAGATTTAGAAACTAGATTTGAAGATCTTTAATTTGATAGGTTGTACACAATATAACTATTTATATATCCCGAGCTTTGAGCTTCTAAAGTCGGCTCCATGCATCAGAAAATTCTGGCGAAACTGCTCCATCAGCCATCTTCAGTCAGTCATAACCTTTTTCACAAAACTCCAAATGACAAATGGTTTAATGTTATGGAAACTAGACTTCCCGATCTACAACTTTCATGTTATTCAAATTTTCAGATTACTTGTAGATTCTTATATATACGCTTCCAAAGTTAGCTCGTCGACGCATAAATTGTTGTCCAAAAGTGCAGCAGAAATTTCTGCAATTTTTCCTTCTTTTTCTTTTCCGAAATTCATTCCGTTAGCCTGCTGAAATCCACCCGAGGCCCTCGGGACCTTAACCAATTATACCAACATGTCTCAAAACATGATACGAACTCGCTCGAGGCGTCAAATCGTATCAAACAACGTCGAAATCACAAATCGCACTCAAATCCAATTCTTTAAAAACTTAGAATTTCAAACTTCTATATCCGATGCCGAAACCTATCAAATCACGTCCGAGTGACCCCAAATTTTACACACAAGTCATATTCGACATTACAGACCTGCTCCAACTTTCGAAATTGGAATCCGACCTCGATATCAAAAAGTCAAACTCTCGGTCAAACTTCTCAAAAACCTTCAAATTTCTATCTTTAGCCAAATGACTTCAAAATGACCTACGGACATCTGAATTCACTTCCGATCGAGCTCCCAACTCCAGAATCACCATACGAAGCTATTCCCAAACTCGAAATCCCAAACGAACATCAATTTCATTGAAATGCACTTCAAGCGAAACTTAAGAAATTTCTTCAAAAATGCTAACTTCCACAATATACACTGAAATACTCTCGAGTTACCCAAATCCCGATCCGGACATAGGCCCAAGTCCGAAATCATCATACGAACCTACTAGAATTCCAGTCTTACTCAATTTCTTCAACTTAAGGCTTCTAAGATGAGAATTGTCCTTCCAATTTAACTCCGAACCTCCTGAATTTCAACTATGACCATACACACAAGTCAATACCCGAAATGAAGTTGTTCATGACTCCCAACTGCGGAACGACGCGTTGGATCTCAAAACGACCGGTCGAGTCGTTACATTCTCCCCCACTTTAACAGACGCTTGTCCTCGAACGTGCCAAGAACTGCCCCAGAATTATCAGAAATCACTGTTTAACACCTCGTGCACCTGTCCGTGCTACCACAATCCAGTTGAGCACATTAGCTAGATCAAATCTGGAGATTTCTTCTTTATCCATATAATAAGTTCGGAATTCATTGAAACACCTGAAATTTCTCTGCCAGGACTAGTTCCAACATATAAATAGTGTATCAACTACCACACGATATACCAGATCATAACTGCATACCCTTGTTGAATTGGCACCATGCGCCGCAGAACCCATCATCTGACCACAATGAATCTCTCTGAACCTTAATATCCAAAACTCCACGCATCTGATGCTCCCAATGCACCTCATAAAAAATATACATACACCCTGCTATAATGCTGACGATACCACCACAACGGAGGAAATGTGCAGAAATTCATACTCAACTGAGAGTTAAAAAATCCTTGAATACCTCATCTTGACTAGAATCATCACTTTAGTATGAACCTGAATAATGGTATTTGTTCTTTCATATACACTTCACGTAACCTCATCGCACTCATCCCTGATCCGAAAATCTCGTCTCACCCAGTATGAACTGCTCAGAAAACAAATCACCCCAACATGACTAACAGCCTCACATGATACCACATCGCGCCAATAGGCCATAACTCGAACATAATACTAAGAAACGACTCAGGACAGAACTATTCAGCTCACGCAACTAATATGAATTCTTACCAGAAAATAGGAAACAAAACACAAGAAAATAAATACATCTCAACCCTTCTCATCATCACACTGCTGCGGTGTGCAACCCGATCCGAATAACATACCCGTGGCGGCGTGCCACCCGATCACATCATAAAACTCACATAAGGAAATATACACGGAGCTTAATCGCTCACTATGAAAAATTACTGAATATCGATAACAAGCACGCTAAGTGCATAATACCGTCCTGGGGAGACTGATAAATTCGTAGGCTACATAACTCAAGCACAACTGAGGTGCGATATATAAATATATATATATATATATATATATACACTCTGGATCTCAAGAGTTATCCTGGTCACATAACATCCCCAACTATGCGGGACCTCAACACATAAGAAATTATCAAAGTCGTTTCACAACTCACACGGCACAATCACGATAACACATGAATCTGACGAAGACGGAACAACACCCGTTGTTCTAATACCTTTCCATGAAAAGAGCTCTACTGAAGGAACATGCCTGGCTCATACGGAGCCCATAATCATATTTAAAGCCATCCACAAACATCGAGCTACCTTGCTCGCACCAACTAAGCTAATAGATTTTTCCTGGGTCCATATTAACCCACCTTCTCTCATAATATACGAGAACAACCATCATCACCGGGCCTAACACCCTATAATCCATAATCAACTGAACCAAACACCCTCCAGGCGTAAATTCTCAAGTAAGCAATATTGCACTTCTTTATACTCGGTCCAAATCTAAAATCCATCAAGTGACTACATGTCACACTTTATACAATCTTTTCGTGGTCATGCTTCCACGACCTTCCACACAAGGCAACAAGTCTGCACATCTATAACACCGACCACACTAAGGCTGCAAAACACATCAAGAACCCATGACTAGGTTACAAAGCCGCTTTCACCGAATATCAATCTCAGGTGACACTGAAGATAACACCAGCTTACTCTGAACTTTCAAATCACTTTGTTCTCTTCCGAGCTCATGACATCCTTATAAACATCGGACCTCAATCTCGATTCTTACTCCCACTTACATATTGCTTCCTGCACCTAACATACCAACATGAGGTAGCGCAAGAATTCCATCATAACTTCCGAACCATCAATAGGGTGAACACTTCATCATATAGAAACTTTTTACTTGACTCAATTCAAGAGTACCCTCTCAACAAACGAGTGAATTCCCATTATCACCCAATCATGCAAATCCTTAAGTAGTAGTTTATACCACCATAACCCTTCTGGGGTCCGCCTACACCTGATAGGCCGTAGCACTCAAATGCTCCCACATGAGATTCGTTACGACGGCCGACAAGCCCCGCACACACACCGGCACCAACCACATGCATAACTAAATTACATCAAAGGAAGCGATCACTGATGCAATGTGCCCTTAATGCTGCATTCTTCACTTTTGAACTCACTAGGGCCGCTATTGAGAGTCACCCACTCTGACTGGCCCTGAATACAATCAACTCCAGGGCTCTCCTAGCACAAGAGCACCCTTTTCAATGAAACACGTGACTGAGTCACTAACCTTACAACTCGCCCATGCCTTAAGCATAAGTTTTGAATCTTCCAAGCCCAACCCTGGCCCGACAGGGCCAACTTTTGCACATATTCATCAAATCCCACGCACAATCACCATTTTACTCCTTTACCTTAGCTGAAACAACTTGCCAACACGCCGACAATTCGCAACCCTATGAGAAGACAACCCTACAGCCCTACTGCAGATGGTGGGACTCCCCCACATAGCTCGAAGCCACTTCTTGCACCACTCTAGACCCTATTGAGACCCTTTCTCCTATGATAACACGGTCCCTGCCAACCTCATTCTTCAACACTTCTTCTCGATACTCTAACACCACGCAACCGAAGAAACCATAGCACCGTCGAACCTAACACATTCCATTCTACCAATGACGACAACTACACGTCACAGGTGCATATCCCACCTCACTTGAAGACACCCAGTCTTACTACTTTATCAACTCCAACCAGACCATTCAGAATCCAAATGCCTTTCCTTTGCCGGAACTAAAACACCGAAATATCGAAATCAAAATCTGAGAAGACCTCCCTACAACCATTCATCACCCCCAACGTACGGGCAAGCATTCTATCATCATATCAACACCGCGTGACAATCAATTGCAAACATCATCACCACCCGAGCAAGGCCTTAAGGCTCCCAGAAAGATAGATACTGAGCTGAAATAACACATTACCCTTTTACAGGTCCATAACAACAAGAACGACCATTTACACATGGAAGCATCTTGGATTACATTAGTAGCACCATTCTCATTCCTCAAATTCCAGATCCATAGCAAGTGCTTCGCGATGCGTAAGATTGAGTAGGAATGAACATAGGCATAAGCCTCAAAGGAATCAACTCGCACGATGAAGAATCAAGAAGGGAAGTACTCCTAATAGCCATGTAGCCTCTCGAAGATAAGTACTGACGTCTCCATACTGATCCATAAGACTCTACTAGACTTGCTCATGGCTTGTGAGACCTACGGGAACCTAGCGCTCTGATACCATGTTGTCATGATCCAAAATCCCTAAGGTCGTGATGGCGCCGGACACAAGGTCAGGCAAACCAAAACATTAATTAATTGAAATAACTTTCCAGTTTTAACATTTTCGAAATCGTTACCGTTTCTTGCATTTCATAATCAAATAAATAAATTTTAGTAAACTTAAATACGACAACACATCAATTCAGTTTAATTAAATAAATCCCAACACGTCCCCAGCACCCGGTGTCACAAGTACATGAGAAATTTCTAAGAATTTTACAAATATTACAAGCCTGTCCGAAATACAACTGGACAAGGAAATTTAAAATGAAACAAACACAGTATGAAGGTGATCGCCTCCGAAATATGCAGCTCACCTAAGTCTCTGAACCCTCCACATTGCTATGAAAGTACCTGTGCAATAAAATGCACAGCAAGTGTAGCATGAGTACCAAAACAACGTGCACTCAGTAAGTCACCGCCTTACCTCAGAGAGGTAGTGACGAGAGGTCAAATTAGACACTTACTAGGGTCCGACAATATAATATATGACAGAATATGATGAAATACAGTAGACATGTAAGACAGTGAGCAACCAGTACATATCAAGTACAGAAATCCAAGTAACCAGTGAGAATAAACAACAATGTACACTTTCTTCTTTCCCATTTACATGTCAAGCCAATACCAACAGAATAGTACCAAATAGTCATGCGCACACAAGGGTAAGACAATTGGCCGAAGTCATAAGAAAGTCAACCTCTCTATGCACTGCTGAAGGATCGATCGGCCCGTCCCAAAAGTGCATCTCTCAACCTCTCTACGCACTGCCGAAGGATCGATCGGTCCGTCCAAAAAGTGCGGCTCTCAATCTCTCTATGCACTTCTGAAGGATCGATCGGCCCGTCCCAAAAGTGCATCTCTCAACCTCTCTACGCACTGCCGAAGGATCGATCGGTCCGTCCAAAAAGTGCGGCTCTCAATCTCTCTATGCACTTCTGAAGGATCGATCGGCCCATACCAAAAGTGCATCTCTCAATATCTCTACGCACTACCGAAGGATCGATCGGCCCGTCCCAAAAGTCCGGCTCTCAATATAATAATCCTCTCTTGTGCACTGCCGAGGGATCGACCGGCCCGTCCCAAAAGTGCACCTCTCAGTATAATACGGTTATCCTGCTCGCGAATCATGCATACGACTCAGGTGCTCATGATGTCTTCCTTCTCGTGAATCACTCAAGAGTCTCAGGCACCCAAAGTTACACATATCGACATAATAAATTCTTATTTTATCAAGAAAACCGTTTTTCTCAGGAAAATGGTAAAGTCTTCATTAAAAGAAACATGAAATATAGGTTTTGAAATCTTTGTTTTTGAAACTCATTTGTCCAATTTAGTAACACTCCATAATACAACCCAGTCCAGGTACACATATATATTCACAGCGAAAACAATTATCTTTTTAGAAGGTTAACAATATGAACTCTAGTTGTCTTTTAAACTTTCAATCACGTTTTGGTCATATTAACAGTTTAATATTACAGGCAGGGTTACATGTACACACATAAAGCATGCTAGTGGGTTCTAAGCTACCCGAACATGGCATAATAGTAGCTACGCACAGACTCCTGTCACCTCGTGCGTACGTAGCCCCCCACAAATAATATCATATATTCATTTAGTTCACCTATGGGGACAATTTCCCCCTCACAAAGTTAGAAAAGAGACTTACCTCGCTCCGAAATTCTATAAACGGCCTCCAAGCCTTCCCGACGAATCCAATCGATGCACAACGCTCCAAAACTATCCAAATGATGATAAAACAATGAAAATATACTCAATTGTTTGCTAAAAATTTAGATTATATAATTTCCCAACTCCGCTTAGTGAAATGACCAAAATGCTCTCGGCCCCACGTGCCCGGATTCTAAGATTTCTCGAAGATAAACTCTACCCATAGCTTTACTAGCTCAAATATACAATTTACTCCTAATTTCATGCTCAAATTCGTGGTAAAATCTAATTTTCATAAATTCTAGGTTTCCTTTCAATTTCTCCACATTTTTCCCAATTTCTCATATCAAATCTATGTAATAAATCTTGTATTTAACTTGGAAATAAGTAGAAACAACTTACCATTGATGCTTGATGAAATCCCCCTTGAAATTCTCTCCAAAATCATCCAAGGCAAATGAAAGAAAATGAAAGAAATGGCCAAAATTCGTGTTTTAAAGAATCTGCCCATGCTTCCTCGGGTTGTACCTTGCACTTGCGCTGTGCAGGTTGTACATCTTATTATAATTTTCCTTTGTTGAACACTTTCTGTTAAAACACCCATAACTACTTGTAGAAATATCCAAATAACATTAGGTTTGAAGATTAGAAACTAGACTTGAAGATATTTAATTTGATTGATTGAACACAATATAACTCTTTATATATCTCGTGATATGAGCTTCTAAAGTCGGCTCCATGCATCAGAAAATTCGGGCGCAACTGCTCCATCAGTCATCTTCAGTCGTCCATAACTTTTTGGACAAGACTCCAAATGATAAATGGTTTAATGTTCTGAAAACTAGACTTCCCGATCTACAACTTTCGTGTTTTGAGAATTTTCAGATTTTTTATATATTCTTATATATACGCTTCCAAAGGTAGCTCATCGATGCATAAATTGTTGTCCAAAAGTGCAGCAGAAATTTCTGAAATTTTTCCTTCTTTTTCTTTTCCGAAATTCATCCCGTTAACCTTCCGAAATCCACCCGACGCCCTCGAGACCTTAACCAATTATATAAAAATGTCCCAAAACATTATACGAACTCGCTCGACATCTCAAATCACATCAAACAACGTCGAAATCACAAATCGCACTCAAATCCAATTCTTTAAGAACTTAGAATTTCAAACTTCTACATCCGATGCTGAAACCTATCAAATCACGTCCGATTGACCCCAAATTTTGCACACAAGTCATATTCGACATTACGGACCTGCTCCAACTTTCAGAATTGGAATCCGACCCTGATATCAAAAAGTCAAACTCTCGGTCAAACTTCTCAAAAACCTTCAAATTTCTATCTTTAGCCAAATGACTTCAAAATGACCTCCGAAACTATTCACAATCTCGGAATCCCAAATGAATATCAATATCATTGAAATGCGCTTCAAGCCAAACATAGGAAATTTCTTCAAAAATACTGGCTTCCACAATATACACTAAAACGCTCTCGGGTTATCCAAATCCCGATCCGGACATGCACCCAAGTCTGAAATCATCATATGAACTTGCTAGAATCTTTGGATCCTGATTCTGAGGTCGTTTACTCAAAATTCCTGTCTTACTCAATTTCTTCAGCTTAAGGCTTCTGAAATGAGAATTTTCCCTTCAATTTAACTCCGAACCTCCTGAATTTCAAATCTGACTATAAACACAAGTCACAATACCCGAAATGAAGTTGTTCATGACTCCCAACTGTTGAACGACGCACTGGATCTCAAAACGATTGATCGGGTCGTTACATTTTATTTCGGGTACATCTGTCTTAGACAGACCCAACCCCTGTGTTGAGTCCCCTAACTCCAATGCACATGATGCAAACAAACGTTCCTTCTAGGCATCTGGCATGAGGCTACGTTATTCTAGGTTTAAGCCTGGGGGTGTGTTCTAGACATGGCTTACCCAAGCGGACGACTTGCGTCGAGGTGGCAACGACATACCGGGAGCACGAGAGTTTACTCGGCCTAGAGGCTGATACATCCTTGTTCTATTACGTACGACCTCTAACAGAAAAGTAGGCCACACATACGTGTGAACCATATTTTTAGAAGACTCAGAAGGGAGGCATAAGAAGATAGTTTAATGCAGTTCATATATCAAAGCAGTAAATGAGCGGCAATTAGCACATTAGGCCTATAAATACAATAATATCGACAATCAACAAAGCCAAGTAAAAATCACATTAACAAGCTCGAATTCTTAAACCCTGAACGAATATTCTGGGTTCGATCCCCAGCAGAGTCGCCAGAGCTGTCACACCTCATTTTTCCCGAAAGGGGATGAGGGATTTTTTCCAATTTAACTGCTATTAGTCGACTTGGGATTATTTATTTATTCAGAGTCACCACTTGGGATAGTTATGGTGTCCCAAGTCACTGGTTTATTTTTAAATCCCAAATCGAGAAAATTTTGACTCCGTTAAAATTCCATGAAAACCAGAAGACTAAGGAATTATGTTAACTCGGGAGAAGGTGTTAGGCATTCCTGAGTTCCGTAGTTTTAGCACGGTCCCTATCATACCTAGCTTAACCAATTGTTTTAATTACGTATTTTTTAGAACCTACGTGAATTTACCTTTTTACCACTTTTAATTATGACGTTTATGGATTTAACTTTGAAACGTGTTACATGTGTGTAAACCCTCTTTATTTGTGGCGCTTAAATCATGTTACGTGAACTTGTACATAATTAGTCACGCTTTATTGATTTAAGATTGGCCGAAGTTGTGCGAACGCATACTTCGACTTAATTTTGAAAATTATAATTATGTCACGCGAATGTTTACACAATCACAATAATAATTTAAACCGCGCCTAAAAGCATTTATTAAAGTATTCAATTGTTAAATAATTTAAGATTTCCTTTACTGCAGAAACTGACTTATTTCTTTATTTTCCTTTCTTAAACGTCTTTCAATTATTAAATACCGTATTTATTATTTCCCTAACGTGCAAATACGTGACAACATGCTATTTACTGCTACATAAATCCTGCTCAGCATCATATTCCACTCGTGCGTAATCAATCATTTAGCAATGCTTGATGAGTGGTTGCGCTCTTCCTATATATCACCCTTTAAATTTGGAAAGGCTTATTTGCGGTAAAACTAGTCGATCAGCGATGCAATTGACGGTTCCGTGCCTTTCCCTCTCAAGTTGTCCGCTTGAGGGTACCAATCTAGACCCCCATAGAAACCTTACTCTGATTATAATTGTGCATTCATCATGGTCAAACCTAGCAGGGTTAGTATGTTGTCCACATAATAACCCTTTAAGACAAACCTTATCCAAAAGTCTAACGGGGTTTCCATAATCCCAACGGACGCAACCACGTTTTGTGCATTATTTTTGGAGAACTAAATGCCAATATGCTAATCATAGATGTATAAATAGTCAAATCGGGAGGGGGGAAAGGGCCTAACCTTCTTTTGTTTTGCAGAAAATGAGGCACGAGGTCCCCAGGTTCGGCATGGTCCAAAATATACCACCACTGCTAATAGATTGGTGGGAAGATCTTTCCTCAAGTAACAAGAAACATGTGAAGAAGGTCCTGGGAAATTTGCCTTCTCTGTTAGACATCCAGCCAAATAACATGTTTATAGAAGCTGCAACCATGTTCTGGAATCGTGAAAAATCAGTGTTTCACTTCAGGGATATAGAAATGACCCCGCTCCTAGAAGAAATCGGGGATTTGTTGGGCTACCTTGGGACAACCCTGGGTTATTGGTACCAGAAAATCGCACTGGTAAGGGATTTCTAAAAATGATGGTCCTAAAAAAGAACGTCGATTCGGAGTGCTTAAAGAAATCTTATATACCATTTGACTACTTGCATGGGAGATACGGTCATAGCAAGTCCTACCGTATTTTCCATGATGATTTTTCCATCTTTTCCATGGGATATATTCACAGTAGAGTTTTCGAGTTCATTGTTTGCTTCTTGGGTATGATAGTGTTCCCAACGAAAAGGGAAAAAAATCACACTAAATTGGCTATGGTCACCAAGACTCTAATGGAACGAATCGAGGGACGGACATACACCATATTCCTTATGAGTATAGTTGATATCTACCGGGCTTTGGACCACTTCCAGAAAGGGTCCAAACATTTCGAGGGTTGCAATTTGCTGCTGCAGTTGTGGTTATTGGAGCATCTCCAAAAGGGTCAATATCGCCAGGAGTTTCCACGAAGGGTGTGGAATGAACATATTGCCTTCCATCACCCTAAACGGATGACTTATATTCCGAACAGGTTTGCTCAACCAGAGAGTGCAACGGAATGGGCAGAGTTCTTCGACAATTTGATTGAGGATCAGGTTCAGTGTATGAACAAGTTCTTCGTCAAAGCACAGGATCTGCAGTACTATGAAATATTGATGGTTATTTAGAACCATAAATTTTCCGATATCATCAAACTCGGTGAAAGGATTAAAGAGGACATTAAAAGCGGTATAGTGACAAACTTTGAGGCATTCCAGGACACAAACAAAGCATTGAAGTCAGGGGGTATATCGAAGAAGAAAGATGCAGGAACAATAATGGTCGCCCAAGGAACCAAAACTCCACTTGTATATCAAACCTCCCCACTTACATACCAAGAACCTCCACCCACATATCAACCATCGCCTCTCAGATATTCCCAACCAGCCACTGCTTATCACACATATATTTCTCAAGCATCTCACGTTCAGTCACCTAGAACTCGTCCAAACTACCCAAGACCTCGGCCTAATTTTGACCACAGACCACCTAAATAATATACTGCCATTGCTGAACCCATTGACCACCTGTATGAAAGGCTGAAGGCTACTGGTTACGTCACTCCTATCCCTGTTGTGACTGTGGAGAATCAATCTCAAATGGTCAACCCAAACAAGACCTGTGTACATCATTCTGGCATGAAAGGGCACACCATTGACGAGTGTCAAACACTGAAGGATAAGATCCAGACCTAGATTGACAATAAGGTCATCCAGGCAAAGGAAGTTGCGCCTAATGTTCGCAATAACCCCCTCCCAGATCACAGGGGTAAAGGTGTCAACGTGATAGAAACGGATGAGGAATGGGATCCAAAGGGATCGATTGGACTTACCAAAGATGGCAACGATCCCAAGAAACCCGCAGTCACACTCAACCCCATCATAGTGCAGATACAGCCTCCAGTGGAGGTCGAGGTAACAGTATCAGTCCCATTTGAAGTTGAGATAGCACCCCCTGCAGCTGCACATGTTCCATTCGAAGTGGAAGTAATCACACCTTTCAGAGTAACAGTTTCAACCACGCCACCTTTCAACACCAAGGCTATGCCCTGGGATTATGTGGCCGAAGCTAGAAGAAGAGGACAGAACAAAATAGAAGAATATGGCGCCGCACAAGGAATGACCAGAACCGGAAGAGTCTATACACTAGAGCATTTGGGGGAATCCAGTAAACAGGCTTCTAACAGACCGCCCGTTATTGAAACAGGCTCGGATGAACTTTGGAGAAAAGTGCAAGCAAAGGATTATTCAATCACCGATCATTTGAACAAGACTCCTGCTCTTATATTTATCTTATTACTGCTACAGAATTCAGAAGTGCACATGAATGCTCTCTTAAAGGTGTTAAGTGAGGCATATGTACCTAACAACATCACTGGTGGAGAAATGGCCAATATGGTAGGACAGGTGCTGGAAAGTCACAAAATCACTTTCCACGAGGACGAGCTGCCACCCGAGGCACTGCACATTACTGTAAAGTATGAGGACAATTTCATTGCTAGAGTTCTGATTGATGGGGATCCAGTCTCAATATTTGCCCATTGACAACACTGAAGAGGTTGGGCAAAGGCCTATATGAAATACGAGAAGGGACTATGAATGTGAAGGCATTTGACGGGTCTTAGAGAGCTACCATCGGAGAGATCAATCTTTGTCTACAGATGGGGCCTACATGGTTCAATGTTGAGTTCCATGTGGTTGATATATCTGCATCATACAACCTCTTGTTGGGACGACCCTAGATACATGCCGTGGGGGCCGTAGCGTCAACCAGGCAGTGAAGTTCGAGTGGAACCATCAAGAAGTGATTATCCATGGAGACGGGAGCCAACCTATTTACAAGCGTCAGACCATCCCGGTGGTTGAAAATAGAAGGAAGCTAGGTGGAGAGACTTATCATCATATCCAGAGGGTCAACGCAATCGAGAAAGATAAGTGGTGGAGTAGCAAGATAGAAAGTATACTAGCATGGAGAGGATATGAACCCAGCAAGGGTCTTGGCAAAAACCTTCAGGGTATCTCCAAGCCAATACAGTTGAAACGTCATAGTACAACCTTTGGGCTAGGGTATTGGTAGACCTGGTAGGAATACGATGATTGGTCACCATAGTGGCGTGGTCCTTACTATCCACTTGAGCAACCTATACCGCACCTCAGTCAGACTTTCCGACAAACCAACATCATATGGGGATTAGAGGAGGAAGAAACATTGGCCGCCTTGAGGAACCTGTTCCTGGAAAATGATGACATGGATTGCTGTGTAATTTTTGAGGAGGATGAAGAGAAAGGACCTACCATCCGAGCTATGGAAAGAGGATCATTCCTCAATAATTGGACTTTCAGACCATCCATGGCCCAACGAGTCCCAGGGTAGCAAGGTTGGACAACATTATTTATTTTTGCTTTCTAAAAAATGTTTTCTTTTTTGACATTTTGTTTAAAATAATATTTCCAATGATCCAAAATGTTTTATAAATTATTGAAAATCGCACTTGTTTGACACTTTCAATGAATTGATGTTCACTGTTACCATTTCTCTCTCATACATTTATCTATACAGCATTACTATTTCTTATCTCGATCAACCGGATACTGTGACATGTAATGAGGCAACGTGACAAAAGGATAGTGATTCAGAAAAAGGATGAATGCAGTATGTCATAGACAACTTTATCAGAACAGGATGTCTAGAGCCTTCAACAAAAGATTCAAGTCGAGACCGTTCACTCCGGGGCAGCTGGTGTTGAAGAAGATCATTCTGCATCAGGATGAAGCCAAAGGTAAATTCTCTCCCAAATGGCAAGGTCCTGGTTCATAGAGTGTTGACAGGGGGAGGCCTCATACTCGCATAAATGGACGAAGAAGTATGGCCAAAACCAATCAATTCAGATGAAGTTAAGCGATATTATGTGTAATTGTTTATGTTTTCCGCATATGATATATTTGAACTATGCTCGACCGGACTCCTGTTAAGAGGGGATACGTAGCCAACACTGTGGGTTCGATCACAATTCAATAAAAATCTTATTTCCCCCACCCACCACCCCTCCCCCACAATCAAAAACTGGGGTAGAATTTTTAGGAGGACCCTCAAAATTCTGAATCAAGTTCAGCCGATCACAGCATATACAGCAGTCAGAAATGTTTGTCCGTCTTAACTAGGGCAGAATATTGAGGAGGATCCTTAAAATTCTACGGCAAGAGAAGTCGCGATGTCTCAGATCGTGTCACAGTCACTGGTTCATCTAACCAATTTCTAAAAAAAACTTATTTTACTATGACTTTGAAAACTATGCATGATTTATTGTGAAATAACTATGTTTAGCAAACGCTAACCCCAATGAATTGAACAGGATCTTCAGACTGAGCAAAGAAAGTCAAGAAAGCCGACCGAGGCACGAACCGACCTCCCTTCTAACAGAACTCACAATTTTTCTTTGAATGCAGGAACAAGGAATGTGCACGCCTCGAAATCACAGCCTTCATAACAACAACTATAATGAATCCACTTCTAGCTAAGAAATACTCTGCTATCACCTACTATCTGTTCTTTTTGCATGAGACCAAGCACTGTCTCAAATCCTGCATGAGGCTAAGCCCTACCTCCTCATTTGCATAAGGCTAAGCATTTTCTTCTCCCTACATGAGACTAAGCTCTGTCTCCATATTTTCATGAGGCTAATCCCTGCCTCCTCATTTGCATAAGGCTAAGCATTGCCTTCTCCCTGCATGGGACTAAGATCAGTCTCCATATTTGCATGAGGCTAAGTCTTGCCTCCTCATTTGCATAAGGCTAAGAATTTCCTTCTCCCTGCATGAGACCACTCAAATTCTGCATGAGGCTAAGCCCTGCCTCCTCATTTGCATAAGGCTAAGCATTGCCTTCTCCTTGCATGAGACTAAGCTCTATCAACATATTTGCATGAGGCTAAGTCTTGCCTCCTCATTTGCATAAGGCTAAGCATTGCCTTCTCCTTGCATGAGACTAAGCTCTATCAACATATTTGCATGAGGCTAAGCACCGCCTTCTTCTTGCATGGGACTAAGCTTTGTCCCGAACCTTGCATGAGACTAAGCTCTGTCTCCATATTTGCATAAGGCTAAGCCCTACCTCCATATCTTCATAAGGCTAAGCACTTCCTTCCATCTACATGGGACTAAGCTCCGTCCCGAACCTTGCATGATACTAAGCTCTGTCTCCATATTTGCATGAGGCTAGCTCTGCCTCCATATCTGCATAAGGCTAAGCACTGCCTTCCATCAGCATGGGACTAAGCCTTATCCCGAAATTTTTCCTAGACTAAGCACTGCCTCTCCGGCACTATCTATTTTCTCTTCTTTCGGGCTAAGCTCTGCCCTCAAATTCATACAAGACTAAGCCATGTCTTATCGCTTGTAGCATCATGTATTTGCTTTTTATGGGCTGAAATATCGCCAACTTGTCCAAAGGGGTTATTGTCTAAAGGCATCATCTTCATAGCCAGAAGACAACATGTCATGGCCTGAAGATCTATCACATTTGCATATGATTAAAGTTGTCATGGTTCGGAGGCATCATTTTCATGGCCCCAGAACACCATTTCATGGCCTGTGAATCCCTCACTAAATAATTCATGGCCCAGGACATCATGGTCTAAAGACGTCATCCTAACCGTCCGAAGACAATTCTCATGGTCCGAAGGGAATCTGCATCATGTTTAAATTTCCGCACAAATATATGCGCGTAGTATCTCTTTACTTGCAAGTGACCAGATAAGCAACCATTATCCCAACAGGAGCAATCCCGCTCCAGTTCCTACAAATTATCTCGAACCTGACCCCTCACCATAACCATCTTTTCACCTATGCCAAAATCTCGTATCCGTTCTTATGATAACTTCATTAGTATATTCCGCCGATGAATCCAGAACTACACACAACATGACTCCTGTAAAACCAGGGATATGTAGGCAGCTCACAAACCAGAGTGCGGCCTAAATCTCTCAAATCATCTCGCTCGATCAAAATTGGTCATCATATCTTTACCGGACAACTCTTTCATCCTTCCCAGGTAAAGAGGGGCAGCTGTTGATACCCAATTTTTTCCTATAATATTTTTTCAAATACATATATACCTTCAAAACTATGCGTTTGCATCAATTGACATTTTTCCGTAATTTCTACATTTTTAGGGATTACAAATTGCATCACAAATTACTTTATAACATTTCATGGTTTAATTTTTTTGTCTATATTCATATTAAGCTTAATTATTGCACAAATAGCCATATTTATATTTTTGGATTACAATTGCAATAACTTTGCAATTATAGACCATGCATGCACTATTACATTATTTCACTAGAAAGTAGCTCATTATATTTTTCAAATATTGAATATTTATTTTAAAATATTTCTATGCACGAAAATTATTTTTTGTGATTTTTTAATTATTTTATAAATTATTTTTTATCAACTATTTAGGTATTTAATAAATAACCCCTTTTTATTTTCAGACCTAACCCCCTCAAACATTAGCCCAAACCCCTTTAAAAGAAAACCCAAACCCCTTAGACCCAAACCTATACCTGTCGGACCCAATACCCCGTTTAATGGTGGATGTTGATCTTTTAGATCAACGGTCCACAAACCCCCTTACCATATGACGCCTAACCTTTTCATTCCCACCAACCCCGTCGTCATCATCTCCCTTGTCTCTCAACCCTCTCTCTCGACCTAACCCTAACCCTAAAAGTCGTCACTGGCGTAAACCTCCTCCCTATGGTGCTTCTATGTCTTCTCCGACCAGCCCTGGTCTTTTATACACCATGGCTCTTCGATTTCTTGGATCCTTGAGAAGATCTCAAGGAAACCCAAGGGGTTCTGGTTTGAAACTTGCCTGAATAAGACTATTTGTTGTTTGTAAGTAAGGATCTTTCCTTGTTTTATTACGAATCTATGAGTTCTTGACCTATTCTCTTCACCTCTGCTATTTTTCTGAAAACCCTATTTCATTACTGTTGATTCTTCTCAGATTATTATAGATCTGAGATAATTTGAATATTTTTAAATGTTTCCCCTCAAAAATCTCCTGTTTTAATTAATTAATTTGGATTTTTTGTCACTTTTTCAAAACTAGGTTTATCCCGGACTTTCTTCAAAGATTTTCTAACCTCTCAGTGTTTTAATAAGTGTTCTTTCATCATCGTGACTGATTTTTGCAAACCTTAGTGGATTCTATATGACATACTGATTTCTTCAATCTTTGCTTCAATTTTGGATATTTATGTGATACCAGTCGTATTAGTTTACTCTATCTTTTGGACTTAAACCTTCTTCCTTGATAAATCCACTATTTTTTGTGGTTTTTCCCTAATTAATCTTTTTTAGGGTCCGAACCTGCTTTTCCAGCTAAGTTCTATATTTCTGTGAGGTCTTACTTGGTTTAATTTCTGTTTATGGAATTTAAGTAATTCTTTCCCTGAAATCAGTATTCTTTTGAAGGTTTTGCTGATTACTGTTAAGATTCGTGTACATAGATTATATTTGTTTCCTTGTTTATGACTTTAATTGGTCATCTCTGCCTTAATTAATTTCCCGTATAATTTTGAGATTCTTACCGATCCCTTATTTGGTATGATTTGGACTCCTTGCCTTAATTATCTCCCCTGTTGTGATTGTTAATCGATTACCCCTAATTAAAAGGGGTCTATTTCGAACCCCCTTTATGTGAATTGACCCTGTAATTCTGTGATTATCTTTAATTGACTGACTTTTGATTCCTTCACCTTATTTGTTCTACCTACTAAGTGCTATATATACACTCTTATTTTACCTCTAAAAACACAAAAATTAGTTCAAGAACACACACTCACACAAAATTATCTCTTTTCTCTCTCGTTCTGCTACTTGTGCGAACTTCTTGTCTAGCCGGCTTAAAGCCAAGGATAGGGTGTGGAACTCTGCCTTCTTTACTTTCTATATCTTACTTCCTTAACTGGTATGTTCTCATTTCAATTATGAAATTCAACCCTATGTGTTCCATAGTTGTTAAATCCATGCCTATTTCCGCACTAGTTTAATTGGCTATGTATTTAATTGTCTTCATGTTTACTGCTTTGCTCAATATGCTGGAGTCTTACCCTCTGTTGCTCAAATGTTTAGTCAGCATGACTAGGTCTCATTTGTCTTGTGTGATACTTGGCCAACATGTTTACTTGAGTTTTGTTTACTTCCCCTGACTAGTATGCCTATGTCAGTATCATAGACTCCTAATGTATTTGGTTAATCCTAATATGCATGACTGGGTCTATGTAGTAGACCTCTATCTTCAACATGACCATTCTTATATTTTGTCTCTATGTTTATTATCCATTACCACTTTAATTTCAAGCATGATCCCCTTGCTAATACTTCGAATCAATAGTTTTTATGTTCTGGTTGCCAATGAGTCCCTATTTGTTCTGTGTACTGGTTGGTCAATGCGCTTCCCCTTTTAATCTGTTAATGTGTTTCTGACTTAAGCCTCTATGTTCCCAATCCCCAGATAGATTGTAAACTTGTTTTCCTTCACTTAGAAACAAGTAACAAATGGTTTTGAATCTAAGCACTCTAAGTGTTATGACTGTGTGGTTGCTTGTTGAATCTTTCTTCTTCTCAGAATTGTTCCCAAAATTTTTTTACTCTTAACATTTTTAAGAACTGTTTCTATTCTTGAAAAACTTTTCACTCCTGAAATTTTTACCTCTATACTATTTTTACTAAGTTCTTCAAAACTATGTCAAGCACTCTCACTTCTACTCTTAGATTACTTAAGTTCTGCCCCTCAAGTGTGTGTACTGCCTAGGAATCCATGAGATTCCTCCGAAGTCTGGCACACTGGGGCTGGCCTTTCCACACTGCACATAATCTGTCACGACCAAAAATCCCTAAGGTCGCAATGGCACCAGACATCAATATCAGGCCAACCAAATCATTACTTAATTGAAATAACTTTCCGGTTTTTAACATTTATGAAAACATTTTCGTTCACTTTATTACATGATACTCAAATAAAATACTGTTAATTAAAATAATGGTTTAAAGATTTCACTCAAGCCATTATATCCCAATACATAACCCAGAACCCGGTGTCACAAGTACATGAGCTATTTCTATGAATTTTACAAATATTACAAAGCCCGTCCGAAATACAACTGGACAAGGAAATTTAAAATGAATAAATACAGTATGAAGGTGACTCTGCCAGTTGCGGATCGCCTCCAGATGGTGCAGCTCGCCTAAGTCTCCGAATCCTCCACATTGCTATGAAAGTACATGTGCAATAAAATGCATAGCAAGTGCAGGATGAGTACAACAATAACGTGTACTCAGTAAGTCGCCTGCCTAACCTTAGAGAGGTAGTGACGAGAGGTCAATTTAGACACTTACTAGGGTCCAACAGTAATCATGACGGCATATAGTGAAAGCGGTAGGAATGTGAAGGAAGATAAGAAACAATGTGAATACAAAGCACGGAAATCCGAGTTATTTCTGAAAATAAGTGAATAACAATCTCCTTCCCCTTTTTCCTCAAATATCAAAGTAACTAACGGTTCCCACTTTCTTTTCCTCAATTTCTGCCAAGTCAATATCTATGAAACAGTAACAATTAGGTATACGTATATAAGACTAAGAAAACCGACCGGAGTCGTAAGGTAGTATATAACAATGAATGGTCGTAAAACTCCCCACGATCGCGAATCATACCTGCGACTCGTGTGCTGACTCGATATACTAAACATAAAGCTCCCCACGATCGCGAATCATACCTGCGACTCGTGTGCTGACTCGATATAAAGCTCCCCACGGTCCCGAATCATACCTGCGACTCGTGTGCTGACTCGATATACTAAACATAAAGCTCCCCACGATCGCGAATCATACCTGCGACTCGTGTGCTGACTCGATATAAAGCTCCCCACGGTCCCGAATCATACCTGCGACTCGTGTGCTGACTCGATATACTAAATATAAAGCTACCCACGGTCGCGAATCATACCTGCGACTCGTGTGCTGACTCGATATACTAAAGATAAAGCTCCCCACGATCGCGAATCATACCTGCGACTCGTGTACTGACTCATATATATATATATAATTAACATAAAGCTCCCCTCGATCATGAATCATACCTGCGACTTGAATGCTGGCAAATTTCCACACATTTAAATCCACTTTTTATTTAGAAAAAAAATAGTTTTCTCAGGGAAATAGTAAAATCCATATTAGAAGAAGCATGGAACATAGGTTTTGAAATCATTTGTTTTTTAAACTCATTTGTCAAATTTAATGGTATTCCGTGATACAACCTAATCCAGGTACACATATATTTACAGTGGAAACAAATTCTCTTTAGAAGGATAACAATATGAACTCCAGCTTTCTTTTAAATATTTAATTACATTTTTGGTCATATTAACAATTCAATGATACAGGCAGGGTTACAGGTACACACATAAAGCATGCTAGTGGGTCCTAGACTACCGGAAATAAGCATATTAGTAGCTATGCACGGACTCCCGTCACCTCGTGCGTACGTAGCCCCCGAAGATAATAACATATACTGAATTAATTCACCTAGGGGGTCGATTCCCCCTCACGAAGTTAGAAAGGAGACTTACCTCGATCCGAAATTCCAACACTAGCTTCCAATCCCTTCCGATGAACCCAAAGGACGCACCACGCTCCGAAACTACCACATAAATGACAAAGAAATGAAAATTCATCCTAATACTCACAACAAATTCAGATTATATACTTTCCCAACCCCGCTCAGAGAAATGACCAAAATTCCCTCGGGCCCACGTGCCTGAAAATCCAAAATTCTCGAAGATACCTTCTAGCCATAGCCTTACTAACTCAATTATATAATTTACTCTAATATTCATGCTCAATTCGTGGATAAAATCCCAATTTTCCATATTCTAGGTTTCTTCAAAGTTTCCCAATTTTCCTACCAATTTCATGCTAAAAAATGCATGCAATATCCTGTATTTGACCTTAGACCCAAGTAGAACAACTTACCTCTTGATGCTTGGTGAAATACCCCTTGAAAAGCTCTCCAAAAATAGTCTCAACCCAAAGAAAAATCATAGAGAAATGGCTCAACCCGATCTTTAAAACATTCTGCCCAGGCATTTTCCGCACCTGCGGTCCTTCGTCTGCACCTCGATCTCGCAGGCGCGGCCAAATCCACCGCACCTGCAGTTTCCCTCAAATCCATCCAAATCGCACATGCGCCCTACTTCCCACACCTGCAGCTTTGCAGGTGCAGAACTTTCATCGCACCTGCGATTCCTAGAAAAGACAAGCCACACTCGCACTTGCGACTCCCAGGCCGCACCTGCGGTCAAAGCCTTGCAGGTGCGGTTGCACTAGATGAAAACAGCTCAGCCATCCTTCCAACTTCAACTTTTGATCCGTTAAACACTCGGAATCCACCCGAAGCCCCCGGAACCCCTTCCAATTATACCAACCTATCCCAAAATAGGACACGGACTTGCTCGAGCCCTCAAATTACATCAAACAGCGCCAGAATCACGAATCGCACTCAAATCCAATTCTTTAAGAACTTAGAATTTCAAACTTCTACATCTGATGCCGAAACCTGTTAAATCACGTCCAATTGACCTCAAATTTTGCGCGCAAGTCATATTCAACATTACGGACCTGTTCCAACTTCCGAAATCGCATTCCGACCTCGATATCAAAACTTCCACTTCCGGCGGGATTTTCCAAAAACCTTCAAATTTCTTTCTTTAGCCAAATGACTCCAAAATGACCTACGGACATCCAAATTCACTTCCGATCGCGTTCCCAATTCCAGAATCACCATACGGAGCTATTTCAAGACTCAGAATCCCAAACGGACATCAATCTCACTTATATGCACTTCAAGCCCAAATTCATAAAATCCTTCTAAAATGCTAACTTTCACAATATACACCAAAATGCTCCCGGGTTGTCCAAAAATCCGATCCGGACATACACCTAAGTCTGAAATCATCATACGAACCTGCTGGAACCTTCAAATCCTGATTCGGAGATTGTTTACTCAAAATTCCAATCTTAGTTGATTTCTCCAACTAAAGGCTTCTGAAATGAGAACTTCCTTTCCAAATCAATTCTAAACTTCCTGGAATTCAATTCCGACCACGCCCACGGGTCATAATACCTGAAACAGAGATACTCACGACTTCAAACCGCTGAACGATGCACTAGAGCTCAAAACGACCGGTCGGGTCGTTACATAATTACTTTCCTACTCTATGGATCTTGGTGTAAGCATTGCCCGGGATCCCTGAGGTCCTTAGAAAACTTTGACACACCAGGACACCCTATTGTCTATGAGACTTTGGCATCTTGGACTGTTTTGAAGGCTTGGTATTTCCAGGTTCACTTTGGTCCTATCTCAGGCTCCCTATAGCATAACTTATATTTATTATGTAATTCATTCATTTATGATCTGTAATAATAACCTTTGTAAACAGGTATTGGGGAAGTTAGTAAAAGGTGAGGATTCTTATATGATTTTTTATGGGGAAAACAGGTAGAAATCCTGCCTTTAGGTCTATACTATGTTTACTTACATTAGAAGTCATACTTTTAGGTTTAAACTATGTTTATTTGCATCAGAAACCATGCTTTTAAGTCCACTTGGCATACTACTCAACATGTTATAGGTTTATTACCTCATTTGTTACGGAATTCTGCTTTTTCATAATCATGATCACCTAGAAATCCTGTTATTAAGTTTACGGTGTAATTCTGCTTAATAAAAATGTTCATCCTTGGTGTGCATTAGAAGCCCTGCTTTAGGACTATGTTTGTATTCGCTTTATATCATATCTAGAACGCCAAAAACTAGAGTTCCTAAACACCTCCGGGACCACAAGGAAGGGATGGGTAATGCACGCTTAGAGTTTGTTTAATTAAAACCGCTTACACAATCTCTAAGGGAGGGTAGTCGGGTAGTAAAAGGATATGATGACATGTGCGCTAATGCCACGTGTAACCCCTCTAGTTGAGAAAGTATTACCGGGCATTGTACATATGTGATCCTATAGGCTAATAATTTAGGACTTCCCTATATTTATACATATGTGTGCTTAGACTACTTACCTATTAAATTTCCTTTATCTTATTTACATATATGTGCTTAGACTTCTTATCTCTTAAATGACTAATTCATCAAGTATGTTTGGCCGGGACCCACCATTGTGGACCTCGAGGGGTGCCTAACACCTTTCCTTTAAGGTAATTTCAAGCCCTTACCCAATCTCAGGTAATGTAGACTAGTTTCATGAGTTACTTGCATTAGGTTCCCTAACGCACCTTAAATCCGTTAGGTGGTGACTCTTCAATTTCCATACCCCCTTTTCCCAAAAGGAAAGGAGTTGTGGAATGTCGAAACCCCGTATTTCGCGACGAGAAAAAGGGGCGCGCGACAGATATGGACTACCATATTATTATTGGAAGAGCATGGATACACCAGATAAAGGCTGTGCCGTCAACACACCATCAACTTCTGAAATTCCCAACTCCGAAGGGAATTAAAAAAAATAGAGGATATCAACCGGCGGCAAGGGAGATAAACGCAATATCAGTTTCCAGTAGCAATGGAAAATAGCATACGTCATAGTAATTACAGGAACAGACGCCTGCCCCTAAGCCGAACGAAGTCAACAAGGGGAGGAGTCGCCGGAATCCTATTAGGTACCAAGATATTCCAGGTCTAGAAGAAACGGATGCAAACCGATGTGACGGGTATTCCGCTGTCACGACCCAAACTGATGGTCCATGACGGGCACCCAGTACGTTACTCAACCGATTATCAATGTAATGTATCTTTTGTATTACCTCATCATAGGTAAGTGGGCCAGAAGAGGGTTCATGAGATAACCAGATTAAACATGAGGGAACATCCAACCTGGATCGACCTAACCTGATATAGGAACTCATACATGTGACATACGGGCCTATAAGGCCAATGTGATCCATTATATACTTAAAATAGTGGCCGACAAGGCCATACTAGTATTCATATAAATGACATCTATCTACAATCCTCTAAGAGTACATACTTTTCATAAAGGTTGGGACAGGGTCCCGCCATACCAAAAAATACACATCAAAATCATACTGACCAAACAAGCAACTTCGGAGCAAATGGAGCGCACCAACATCTTCCGCTGAGCTGATAGCCTAGTTGGAGGGCTCTCATCCTGTCTATCTAGACCTGCGGGCATGAAATGCAGCATCCCCAAGCAAAAGAGACATCAGTATTAATAATGTACCGAGTACGTAAGGAACAAAAATTAGTAAACAATAGCCATGAGAGGAACATGGAGTAAAAGACTCGACATGTAAGTCTGGATAGCTCAGTGAATACTTTAATATTATAATGTCATGCATATTCATATAAATGTCATACCTTACATGGGTATATGCGTTCATAACAGCATCAAGCCTCTGAGGGCATCACATCATATCATCTCGGCCACTGTGGGCAAATCATTAACGTATACCAGTTGATCAGGTGGTGGTGCGTATATAATGCCGTAACCTTTTCTCATATATATATATATATGTGTGTGTGTGTGTGTGTATAACGCCATCTGGTCATGGGCCAATGTGCATGTATAAATGAATGCAATGCATGATAAATACGTCAATAAAATCTCTCAGAATGTCATAAGACCATTATGACTTTGAATAATATCATGAAGTAAACTTTATCAACTTCCATATTTTCTGAGACCCAGGAACAAATTATAGAACAATAGGATATATGGGGAATCAAGAACATAGGCATCCCTAATATTTTTATGAATAGAATATAAAAGTTGTGCATTTTCTCATTTCATTTATGTTGTATGGATAAAGGAAAGAAGGGATAACCTTAACATACCTGAACTGATTCTCTTGAGAAAGATTGCACTGTACTCCCTTAGAATCGCAAATTTCACGCTTTATCGCATTATGAAGTTTTGAATGAGTTATTTGAGCTCCATCCGTTAGCAAACATAGCATCCAACTTGCTGATCTAATTCTAAAGTGGAAAGCATGCCATAACTCATCATCCAAACCAAGTTATATTACCACTAAATCTCCAGGTTATGCCATAATGTGGCTGGTCTAATTTTCCAAGTTATATTACCACTAAAGAAACCAAAATCCAAGGAACATTTCACGTGTAAACAAGGCATGTTGTGTCTTATGACTCATCATTCACATTGGTGCAACTTTGGCTTAGCCTAATGCCAAGTGGCATCCCCAACGAGGATCCTTATCCACTTAATCATAATTATCCCCACCATTAATCAGTTATCCACATAATTAAGAATTATCTCAAATTACTTAAAATACTACTCACTTTTAACGCACTTTATACACCTTAATATCATGGCTATGTGGTACCTTGTATGGCACTAGTCCATAAATACAGGGTATTATCGCTCAGACCGTATTTTATTCCAAATTGTCAAACTTAGACGAAACTCATTTTCTTGGATTTGTTTACCCTCTCACCTTCATGAATTTAATTATCCCTTGTTTGAAATAGCATAATACTTACAGTCTCAAAATAATCTTATTCCCGAACTTACGTCGATTAACTTACGACGAAACTTTAACGTACAAAAATGAGGGACGTAACATTTCATTTTCGAGCTTCCATCAACTTATTTATGGCGTACTTTCACGCACGAAAACATGGGGTGTAACATCCGCCATCGGTGGCCGTGCACAAGTTAAACCTGGATCCTAACATCTCTCCGGTAAGGCAGAAGAAACTCCCTATTACCGAGGTCAAAAACAAATTTTTCAAAGAAGGCGTAACTCGATTGCTTGATATAGGTTCAATCCGGGAGGTAAAGTATCCTGACTGGCTAGCTAATTTAGTAGTAATTCCAAAAAATAATAAATTTTTTTGCATGTGCATAGATTATAAGGATATGAATAAGGCGTTCCCAAAAGACTCGTTCCCGTTGCCAAACATTGATCAAATGATTGATGCGACGTCTAGATACTAGTTTATGAGTTTAATTTATGCCTATTCTGGGTACAACCTACGAACTCGGAGGATCAGGAAAAAACTTCGTTCATGACGAACTTTGGCACATATTGTTATAATGTGATGCCTTTTGGGTTTAAGAACACCAGAGCCACTTCCAGAGGCTTGTAAACAAAATGTTTGAAAAACAAATAGGGAAAGCAATGGAAGTATACATAGATGATATGTTGGTTAAGTATTTGAACGCAAGTGATCATCTTAAGCATCTCCAAGAAACCTTTGACATCATAAGGAAGCACAACATGAAACGTAACCCCGAAAAATGTGCATTCAGAGTCAACTCCGGTAAGTTTTTGAGGTTCTTGGTTTCAAAGGCGGATCAGAGTCAATCTCGATAAAATTAAATCCATCGAAGACATTCCCGACCAGTTGTCGAATGTGAAAGAGGTTCAGAGGTTAGTAGGAAGGCTGGCTACTTTGAGCAATTTCATTTCCCGATCTTCAGAAAAATGTCGTCACTTTTTCCCACTTCTGAAAAGGAAGAACAACTTCGAATGGACTCCGAAATGCCAGCAGGCTTTGAAAGATTTTAAAAGGTATTTATCGAGCCCTCCGTTACTATTGAAATTTGAGGAAGGTGAACAGTTACTGATTTATTTAGAGGTCTTGAAGGTAGCAATAAATTCCATTTTAGTCCATGAATACAAAGGTATGCAATCTCCTATTTATTATGTTAGTAAAATTTTAACGGGAGCAGAAACTCGCTACCCGTACCTCAAAAAATTGGCCTTAGATCTCATAGTCGCCGCTTGAAAGTTTAGGCTTTACTTTCAATGTCACCTGATAGCTGTGGTGAAGACCTTTCCCCTACATAATATCCTTCACAATCCTGAACTTTCAGTCACAAGTCACAGGTGAATTTGACATAGGATTGCGATCAAGTCACAAGTTTTAGCCGACTTTGTGGCCGATTTCAGTCCCAAACTGTTGCCTTTGGCCACCAAGGAAGCAGTGATTGTGTCAGAAATGACATCGGGAGTCTGAACCTTATTCTCGGACAGAGATTCCAATATGAAAGGATTTGGGCCTGGGGTAGTGTTAATTACTCCCTCGGGTGAGACCCTGAGCAGGCCATAAGAACTGTTCCCTTAACTAACAATGAATCCGAGTATGAGGCTTTGATTGTAGGACTTAAACTGGCCTGGGGACTGGACTCTGAGATCACCGAAATCAAATGTGATTCCCAAGTGGTAGTAAATCTTGTATACGGGATCTTCGACTCGAAAGGGGAATTCATGTAACAATATGTAGTTAAAGTCTAGACTCTGATCGCACGGTTCAGGGAATGGTCAATCACCCACATCCCGACAGAAGAAAATGTGGAAGCAGATGCACTGGCTAATCTGGGCTCGTCCACGGAAATGAAGGGATCAGACTCCGATTTATGTATTCGGTGTTGGATGTCGATGGTTACTATGAAGTAAACACGACCAATGTGGTCTGGGACTGGAGAAATGAGATCATCGACTATCTTGAGCACGGCAAAACTACCCGAAGATCCAAAGGCATCTCGAGCACTACGTACTAAAGCAGTCAGTTACTGCTTCAAGGGAGGCCAATTGTATAGAAACTCTTTCCAATGCCCGTTTGCCCGGTTTTTAGGATCCTCCGAAGCTAATTAAGTCATTAGAGAAGTTCACGAAGGAATCTAGTAAAATCACTCGGGTGCGGACCCCTTGGTATTAATGCTAATTAGGGCAGGATACTACTGGCCCCATATGGAATAAGACGCTAACACGTATGTTCAGAAATGCCATAAGTGTCAATGCCATGCGGCATTGGTGAATCAACCAGCAGAACTATTGCACTTGATTTTTTCGCCCTGTCTATTCATGAAATGAGGGATGGACATAGTCGGTCCACTGCTACTCTCTCTCGGTAATGTAAGATTTCATTTGATTTTAACTGCTACCAGAGCGCTTGGACATCGTCATCGGTTGGTGTTATTAGCTCAGCAGATTGAGCATTCTGTTGAGCTGGTGAAGATTGTTGTCACCTCTGTAGGGAATCTTCTTCACCATTGGCTCCCCCATCATCATCTATCACCACAGTGGTTGCGGCTGGCTCGGGCGCAGAGTTCTTCACCCTTATTTTTACCCTTGACCATAGAGGAATGTCGCCTTTTTGTTGCTTGTCCTCCGGACGGGGACTCCGAGAGGAAGTACATGTACTGGAAGCAGGTCTGATGGCACCTGTTCGGGTGAAAGCCTCCTGCAGCAACCTCTCCGCCTCTGTGGGATCAGCAAAACGTCCTCCTCGGGCACGGTAACAGAGCCCTGCAGAAGACCTGAATTCAACAGCAAGAGAAGTTAGCCAATTTTCTTATACGCGAGATAAAAACAAAATTAGTTTGAAAATCAACTTACCGTGATTTTTGGCCTTCGACCCCTATTTGAGGGCCAGTTCCTTCCACCGGCAGTCTCAAGCATGGTAACATCCAAAATCTCCTTGACCCACTAGTCCAAGTCTTCAACCCTTGGTGGTGTCCACCGAGTTGTTGAAACAATGAAAAGAGAAGGATCAGTAACAATATGAAACAACCTTTAATCAGAGAAAAGACAGACGTTCAACTCATGTGTACGAGTCCATGACTCAGGAAAGGATTGAGTTGTGGCCAGGATGATATCCTTGGCAGCAATTATAATGAACCGCTCCATCAACCCACAGTCATTATTATTATCCATCCTGGTGATCAAAGCATGGTGAGCACGTTTGCTAAAGTTTATTCTTGCCCCACATAAAATCTTAGGGGAGTTAAGGTTCATCATTCGAGCTAGAGAGAGCTCTTCCCCCATCTCCTGGAATAGCCGCCGAAGACATGCTACCGTCCACCACACAGGAGGGTCACCTGTGCTAAGATAGCGGAAGCAAAACTCCAAGATTATTTGGTCAAGTCCCCCGCTCAATGAGAATGGGCCCAAAGTGAAGGGGTACGTGTAAACGTACATAAAACCCTTCTTAGGGAAGGTTACTCGCTCCGCTAGATCGGGAGCGATGATGTTCAAATCATGGCAACCGCAGTCTTCCTTCACAGCAGGAATGCTAGAAGGCCGAAAGGGAGAAGGGCACAACAGGAATGCTAGAAGGACGAAAGGAAGAAGTGTATACACCAACAACCTATGTACGGGAGTTAGTAGAAGGAAACTTCTATTCAAAGTCTTTGGCTGTATTAAGCCTTCTAGGAATAATGGTGCTCACCGTAGGAGGGGCAGCATCATCGGTGCTTTTTTTTTTTTGAAGAGCTTGAAATCTTGGAAGAGGAGGCCATGGTTAGCAGAAGGAAGTAAGAATTCTTCAAAGAAGAAGGTTAAGGAGGAGTTAAAGCAAGAAAGAGTTGAATGCAAAGAAGTTGAGAGAATTTTGAAAAATCGTGAAGTGCAAAAGAAGAAGAATGAGGCGTATAAGTAAAGGAATAGGCGGCTAAAATCGTGACCATGATTACCTCGAGAACTGGCGAAAGTATTCCTAAATTGTGAATTGACGCACATTCGGGTCATTAAATGCGGAGAGACGTACGTTTAATCAAGCGTCAGAAACTTTTTAGAGGAGATCAGAAAATTTCCCGCTTAGAAAGGTAACTTCACCAACTTCCTGATGACATAAGGATGTCCCACTGGAAAGCAGGGGGGCTATCTGTATAGGGTAAAATCGGTTCATATTAAATACTCATATAATTGAGCAACACGTGGAACCAGAGACAGACAGAAAGTGAGACAGGTCAAAACCAAGACCTGAGGCAGCATCTTCAGTTGGCACCGGAGAGACCCCGAAGGGAATATTGCAAATGAAAACAAACGAATGTCTGCCATCTGATAGCATTTAATGAAGAATATTCTGTAATATCAAATACACGATCCATTATAGAGAATTATGGCATTCATAGCTTGCCGTTACACATTCTTCAATGGTCCCCTATAATTTCCATTTAAGAGGGGCAAGATTCTAGGACCTTGTTCCATAGGTGCAACTATAAATAGTGATTTCAATAGCCATTTTAGGGGGACGAATTTTCTGACAAACTTATGTTACACATTATTATAAGCTCAATAATATTTTATTTCTTGTTTATTGATATTATTATTGCCTTCGGAAGCTCTGCTTCCGGAACCAAGCTATCTGTTGTCTTATCTCGATTTCAACGCTAAGTCTTGCATGCTATATTTAATTTATTTATTATTTTGGGATCAAATCGATTTGTTTGTCCATAAACCACATACAAATTCAACTGTACCATTTTACGAGTAAATAAAGTTAATATTGGACGAGATGCACTTAAATGAAGCGACGAGGATGATGAAGAGTCATATAACCGACATCTTCTTACTTGGAAATAAGACTTAGAGGTTAAATTATATCTTTTTTTTATAAGGTAGAGGTTAATATTTTATCTTTGAGTTAATACCCTCAAACCCACCTAAACTATACCATTTTTGTCAGCTTACTACCTAAACTATTGAGTGTCCCCGAAAACCCCCTGAACTATATCACCCTTCATATAAAAAACCCTCCGTCGCTTATGTGGCACTTCGTTTGCAATCACTTCCTCAAAAGCGCGTGAAGCTTGAAAATTAGTAGATTTGGGGCTCACCTGACAGCACGAATAATTGCTAATTAGTCCTTTTTTTTTTTTAAACTTATATTTTATCCCTTTTTTTTAATTACACCATCTTCTCCAATATTTCACCTTTCTTCTCCATTTATTCACCATTCTTCACCCTTTTGATCTCTTTTAATCTTATTCCATTTGAAATTCTTTCTCTGTTTATTGAGTTTATATTTTATCTTACGCATTTTATCCATCCTTCATTGTTAACCAAATTAATTTGAAAGAAGAACACTCATTGTAGAAGAGTCATGAGGTTTAATGTGTTTTGTAGTTGTGGGCAGACTACTTCTTTGAGAACATCAACGACAAATACTAACCCAGGAAGACGTTTTTTTGGATGCAAGTACTATGGGGTAATCATCTTTCAAATCATCATATTTTATGTGATATAATATGGCTAAATTTTGATTTTATTTATAATGGTTTGGTTAAACTTTTCAGGCTAAGGATAGTGTGGCTTGTGAATTTTTCCAGTGGTATGATCCGGAATTCCCTAGCCAATGTAAGGTGATAATTCTTGGGTTACAGAAGGATAAAATGGAACTCGAGGCCAAATTGAAGAAGAAGAAGCAAATGTTGAAGATGCTACTTATTATTAGTATATGTTTCAATGTGTATATTTTGGTTGTTCAAATGTTAGGGTAAATGACTTCTTACTGAGTTTAGGATGTAAAAAGTAAATCCGTCCTATTTTTTTAGAGCTAATGCCCTCAAACTCACCTAAACTATATCATTTTTGTCAGTTTCCTACCTAAACTATCGAGTGTTCCCGAAAACCCCCTGAACTATATCTCCCATCGTATACCCCCCCCCCCCCCNTATTAATTAAATTAATTACCCACGTGGCATGACACATGGCATATTTTATAATTTAATTAGGGCATGTATCATACGCACTACAGCTAATGATGGTTTTTTTTTTTATACGAACAGTGATATATTCAGGGTGTTTTTGGGGACACTCAATAATTTAGGTAGTAAATTAACAAAAATAATATAGTTTAAGCGGGTTTAAAGGTATTAACTCTTTATCTTTTTGTCCAAAAAGTGTTACAATCATTCAGACTATCCAGTCATACACCTCTCTCCACAAACCTGATCTTGACGAGGAATACATTTATAATTATGAGATATCAAAGGCCAGTAGATTCTCTTCAATAACCTCAAATGGCTACCTAATAAACAGTTTAACACATGCAACTTGTAATTCAATGCAACCATATCATGGATCAAAACCCAAAGCTAATTCAGGAACATTTTCCTTGTGTTAATATCTTTCACAATATTCTCCCCCCCCCCCCCCCCCCCCCCCCTTCAACACCCCCACCCCCTTTTTTTCTCTAGGATAGTGTATATAAAGCTCCACAGTAAGATTAAATTGATCCTCACCTCAACAACAGAACTCACCTGATCAACAAAGTATAAATCATTATACCCTTCATCTTCAACAAAGTTATAATTACAGACTTTCTCTTTCTTTTTCGGATAACTATGGTGTCCGGAACAGCTCGAGCATACTTCGACTAATTCCTTGAATAACTATGGTGTCCGGGTCAGTATACAAGTGCTTGTTTCTGTCTCTTACACTTTTCAATAAGTATAATGTCATAGCTTCTTGCAGAAGCACAAAAGGTTGCAAGGGTAATACCTGCACTTTATTAAGATTTAGTGTGTGGAATAATTTTCAGGTGAAATGGTTATTTGGATACAAGCTCAAGGGTAAATATGTATTCCTTTCTTTTTAATTTAGATGAGGTACTTTAACGCAACACGGGGTTTAAGAAAAAAAAAATTTATATTATTACACAAGATCAATTTACATCCATTTTAGGCGATCCAAAAATGTAATTATCTCATGAGTGAGAGAATCTAATAGTTCACAATTTAATTATGTGCTCTAATAAATCAAGCAGAGACTGATATTCGTAATACAAATACTTAAAAGCAGCATTTCATTTATATCATTTAGCAAACCGCATATTGGGACATGTAGTATTACACAAGATCAAGTCCACAACCATTTTAGCACAATTCAATACTAGCACAAATAAAAGACATCAATTATCTGTAGCCATTTCTTGTTTTTTCTTGGACCAGCATATGCATCTGTGAAAAATACAACTGGTTCTGAAAGCAAAAAAACAAACCCCTTCACAATCTTCTTTAGTATTACATTTTCTCAGTGCTGCCACCTTAAAGGATGAAACATCTGCAATTATAGACAAGAAAATTGTAAGCAATTCATTATATCACATATGAGTTCAGGGGTGTCAAATATGCGAGTCCGATTAAATTTGGGCACGTCAAAATAGGCTGAGTTAACTAATGAAAAGGTTATTGGTCCGCCCAAAAAAATACTTAGACTAAGATGAATCAGATCAAGATTAACTAAATAATGTAGCATAGTGCTACCAGCCTAACTTTTAAACGGGCTGAACTCGAGCAGGTCAAAATGGACCGAGTTAATAAATAGGTGGTCATGACTCGCCAAAACTTAAGAAATTTCGTATTTTATGGGCTAATTATGTCACCCCTACATAATTATTATCATTCTTTTTTCTCTTTGCTCTAAAATATTAATAAATGAAATAGCTATGAAGGGACTGTAATATGGAAAAGAAACAAACCCATGGTAATCAACAACAAAGCAACAAAGAAAGCAAACTTCATAAGAGCCTTGGCCATATTTATCTCCACTACTAAACTTTCTAAAGAATACAATATTATAACTTTTGCAGGATTTAGATTAAGGTCTTGTTTAGCATTATATAGTGGTAGAGGCAAAATTGAGGTTAATATAATCTCATGAAAAAAAAGAATAAAATGGTGTTTGGATTGGCTTAAAAGTTGGTCAAACCAGCTTTAAAAAATATATATTCTGTTTGTTTTGATGTTTGGCAAATACCAAAACTACTTTTTAATGATTTAGTGACCATATTTCATATAAGGCCAAACTACCTCATCTTATGGAGCACCCCTGGTCAACACTTTTGTTGGTCAGCAATTTGAACAAATAAACATGCCAATAAAGATCAGTAATTAATGACATTAACTAAAATATTACTCTACGAAAATAGGACAGTTATTATCCGCTTTAACTTGATTTTTGGGTTTTCAAAAAGTGACGCTTACAAAATATATACAATTCGATAAAAACATACAACTTGCATGCAATTTGCATACAAATATGTTTTGTATGTCTGTAACAACTAAAATTTCGTTCCTGAAAATAATAATCAAGACAAGAAATATAGCAACAAATAAAAGTATTTGTATTTCAATAATTTACGTGGGTTATAATCTTTGAACAATCTTATGTTCAAAGATGGGCTAAATACATAGTTTACCACCCAACTTTTGGCCCAAATCCCCCTTACACACTTTCTGTGGTCGATAATAACCTTACACAAGCAACCTTTCTAAAGTGTATTTAGTACACACCTCCTTTGACCAGTTCCTGTTAATAAGACATCCGTGTATGTAACGCGTTTGACTTTTCTTAATTTTAACCCATTATCTTATAACAACTAACCCGACCCTAACTGACCCTACCCGACCCAGAAGGTAAAAAGCGTTAAAACCAAACTAACCCAAGTCAGTACTCATAATTCGATACATCTAGAAGGAGCTACTGTAAAGGCGATTCCGGCGACCATCTCAAGCTACGCTTTCATCGTGGATTTCTGGTGGATTTATGCGGTTAATAGGTTTGTAATTTTCTTTTCCTTGCATTACCCGTTTATTTTAGTAGTGGATGGGTTGAACCTAGGGTTTTTTGAAATTTCTTCTATTTTGCTTAGGGTTATCGAACTTTTTAAAAGAGGAATCTTTTGTCGTTGTCGATATTAATGTGAAGTTGTCGTGTTGTTTCCTTTACAGATAGTTCTTTTATAAAAAAGATTTGTCTTGTGTTTGCAAACCGTGTGTAAAGTTAGGGTTTAACTGATTATTGTAATAGCATTGCTTTGAACAATGTGATATGCTCTTGGATTTGTCTCCACTTTTATATTTCATCTGTAGTTCTTTATTTCAGTTGTTGCATGTGGTAGTCCATTTATTTATCCCTTGTTTGTTTGCATAAAATGTCTTTTAAAATCATTACCCTCAGGTGGTACCATGACGGGGTATTAGTTCCTGGTAACTTTGCTCGTTAAGTGGGTGTTAGTCAAACATTGACTTTAGATGTAGATGTGATTTACTGTCTTTTATTGAACTGATGAACTACACTAGGATCAATGAATTTAAAAATATGGCTGAGTTGTAGATTTGTCCAATGGATAGGACATATAAATTGGTAAATATTCTCACAGACAATGATATTTTAGACATTTGTAATGAATTGGAAGATGGGGGTACCTTAGATATTTATGTGACTCATGTTGCCCCTTTATGTGTTGTTGACATAAATGAGGCTAGTAAAAGGGTTGGTCGTTCTAATAGTAGAGCTTTGAAGAGCTCAACTGTCTTAGAAGAAGAAGAATATAGTGAATCTAAATTTTCCCCTACTCGTGAACCAACCCCTTCCCCTTCCCCTTCTCATGAACCTGCTCCTGTCCCTGCTCATGAACCTACCCCTTCCCCTTCCCCTTCTCATGAACCTCCTCCTGCCCCTGCACCTTCAAGAGAACAAGAGAGTGAAGTAGATAGTGAATCAAACTTTGATAATAGTGAAGGTGAGGATGATAATGAGAATGATTCAAACTTTGATAATAGTGATAGTGATGAGAGTGATGAAATAGATTTACATGTTCCTGATGACAAGGATTATGGATCTGATATTCATGAAGAATTTGTAGAGTGTAGGGATGAACTGAGGAAGTATAGGAGGAAAAGGAGTGAAAGGCCAAAAGATAGAGGTGATATTAACCTAGGTGATGCAGGAGTTGATATTGGTTTAGATGAATTAAGAACCGGTAGCAAGCAAGATAGGTACACAGGCTTAGTAGGGATAGATGAGCCTTACTTTGGGTCTTCAGATGCTGAAAGTTTTCCTTCAGATGCTAAAAATGAATTTGATGAAGAGCATATGGAGAAAATGGCTGCAAGGAGGAGGAAGAAAGCCCTGATATTTGATCCAACTGTCAAGAAAATAACCTGGGAGTTGGGGCTGATTTTTTAGAGTGTTGAACAATTTAGGTTTGTTGTTAGTAAGTATGCAATTCAGAAAGGAGTTCAAATTGAAAAGTATATTAATGAACCTGGTAGGGTGAGGGTAAGATGCATGCATCCAAAATGTCCATTGATCTTGGCTGCAAGCACAGATGGCAGATCCAACAATTTTAAGGTAAAAAGGTATTGTCCTGTCCACAAGTGTTACAAAACAAATAAAAACAAGCTTTGCAACTCCAGATACCTAGCCTAGCATTACAGGGATAAGATTGTGTGTCAACCAAATATGAAAGTTTGGGAGCTAAAGAAACTCATTAAGGATGAACTTGACATGTATGTTGGTAGGACTAGTGTACATAGAGCTAGAGAAAAAATTTTGAAGGAGATAATACGTGATGTGCATGCTGAGTTCAAGAGACCCTATGATTATAGAGATATTCTGTTACAAACAAATCCAGGTACAACTTGTGTTGTGAGGATAGAGATATCCAGCCTGTGCCAAATATGCAGATGTGGCCAACGTCTACCAATCCACCAATTGAACCCCCACCAATTAAAAAGATGCCTGGCAAACCAAAGAAGAATAAAAGAAGAGAAGAAACTGAACATCCTAAGTCTAGAAAGCTTTCAAGAAGGGGTATGGAGATGACATGTTCAAATTATGGTAATTATGGACCCAACAAGAGGAGCTTCCCTAAGAAACCAAGGCCTGCAAATTCTACTCCTGCAAATGCTTCATGTAGAGAAAGATATGGAGGAAGAGGAAGATGTAGAGCAAGAGGAACAGGAACTGCTGGCAGAGCTTCAACTCCAACTACTCCTGCCCCTGCTGCTGGTGGTAACGGAAGAGGAACTGTTGCTGGTAGAGGAAGAGGAACTGGTAGTGGTAGGGAAAGTTTTGGGTTTGGACTATTTCAATCAAGTAGTGGGTTCACAAGTTTTTCTATAAGTAGTTCAAAGTTAATTTTATATCTTGTTTGCTTTAACAACTTTATTAAATATTTTCTATTTTGGCAGCCTGGTGGAGGTAAGCCAAGAGTGGTCTCTCATAGTGGTGAAAATAGGTCTTCGGCAGATATTCTGGAGTGTGCATACAATCCAAGAAGTGGTGTAAAATGGAATGGTAGACCAACCATTACTAGAAGACAACTTGAAAGAACTGCTGCAACTCGTTCCAGAACTGCCGCATCCCAATCCAATTTAAGTCAAGCAAGTTCATCATCCCAGCCATCCAAGAACAACTACTGAATTCTGTTATTGTCACTGTTAATTTATTTTGGAATTACTATTTAGGTTTGCTGTTAGTGTTGTTATTTTGTTAAGGCAGCCTACTGTTATTTTGGTATGTTGTAAAACTGGTCAGTGTATATTTTTGTTAAAGCAGGCTGCTATTAAGTGACTGTAATGAACACCTTTACTCTATGATGAAATATGGTTTTAGTGTTTGATAATTTCTGGGCAGATTCGTCTCTTTAATGTTATATGAATGTTGTTATTTTGGTATGTCGTTAAGCATTTGTGCTGTCATTTTTGTATGTTGTTATTTCTGGACAATTTCAGCATTTGAGTTGTATATCAGCCACTATTTCACTGTGTTTCAGCAGTGTTTTATCATCCACAATTGGAGGTGTGTTTTATCTGCACTATCAGTTCACACAACAACAAAGTCAAACGAAACAACATTAACAATTGCCAAAAAATTCATTCAACTCACACAGCAACAAACTCAAACAAAACAACATTAGCAATTGCCAAAAGATTTTATTCATTTCTAACAAAGGAATACAAAATCTACCAAAAAACTTCATTCATTTTCTTACATTATATAATAATCTTTAGAACTACCTAACACAATCAACTTCAACATAATTGAAATTAAAATCAGCATACACAATCTCTTCCAATTTCTTTGATTTCTATTTTCCTTCAACGATGCATCAAATGCCCTCTTCGTCTTCAGTATCCCCAAAATCACCATTTTCAAGTGCTCTGGAGTTGGGGGATCAAACCACACAGAAAAATTACATGACGATCGACTGTCTCTCTGAAAATTTGAAGAGAAAAAATTATTACGGAATATAAAATCGATTGTAAAAGTATAATTGATATTTACGTCATAAAATGGAAATCCGTAAAATCGACGACTCGGATTATCAACACTCCATGACTGTATCACCACAGCTTCTTCACCACAGTAGCAAAATTTTCTCAGATTATGCATTTTCCCTAACCTTAAAATTGAGCCCTAGAAATTTAACCCTTATGTCGAAATTAGAAGGAAGAAATAGAAGAAGATTGTAATATTGACTTCAAGCTTCAAGAAGAGGAATAAATTTTGGCTTCAAGAAGATAAAGTTTTCTTCAATTTAGAGCTTTCAAGGAGGAAGAAGAAGATGAAAATCGGGTCCTAGTATAGATAGAAATGGGTTAAGGCCCTTTTAATATTTTAAAAAGGGTCATTGGGATGTGTTTTTGACCATTAATTAAAGACATAAATTGTCTACACATACTGTCCATGCGCTTGGTCCAGTTTGTATTACACACGCTTAGACCTGGTCAAAGGAGGTGTGTACTAGGCACACTTTTAAAAGGTTGCGTGTGTAAGGTTATTATGGTTCACAGAAAGTGTGTAAGGGAGATTTGGGCCATAGGTCGGGTGGCAACTTATGTAATTTGCCTTAAAAGTTGTAATCCTTTGATTCTTCTCCTCACAATCGTTAATTCGAGCTTTACTTGTTCTTGAATTCATGGACCACTTGTTGATGAGGTTTCACTACGAATGCGAAGCTAGGCTTTAATCACAAACATGGAGAAGATTCTCTATGTATTTTCTCGTTCTTTTTGACCTTATGAAGACCCTTATTTATAAATGTAGGGGAGGAAACTTGTGATAAATATATATATCTTTTTCCTCCAATTTGATTGGCCAACTTGAGTCATCAAACCTATCACTAAAGCTATGTGATAGGCTTGCATATAATTGGTTGAACCATGCCATTTAAATATTGGGCGTCATTTGATTAGTCCTTACATTTGACTTGGCATGCTACATCACTTATAAGCATGGGATAACACGTCTTTGAATTAAAATATGGTCCAAATAATTTAATGAACTTAAACCCAATAAAATTTAATCGTCTACAAATGCTCCATACTTCGGTCATGTTAGAGAGTAGGCTTGCAAATTTTTATGACGAGGCTTGAACTAATAAGGTAGACAAGTATATTTTTGTCTAATCCTTAGTTTTGACTCCTTATTAGACCCTTCGTAATTTGAAAACTCCTAGCCCAACAGAAGATTACGATGTAACAACGGGTGAAATTAAAAAATAGTTAGATTTACAAGTGGTAATTGAAAAATAGATACAGTTTTAAAAGTAATTGTAATTTAGCAACTTTTCATGTAAAGATAAATTAGAACAAAAATACGTTCGAAATCCGGAAAATATTCCAGCATAATATGCTGGAGTTCGATGGAAGTTCATACATAGGTGCTCCAATCTCCAGTATATTATACTGGAACATTCCATGTGCTGGAAGTTCATACACATATGCTCTAATCTCCAGTATATTATGCTGGAACTTTCTGTGTTCTGGAGTTCCAGCATAATATGTTGGAAGTTCATACACAAGTGCTCCAATCTCCAGTATAATATACTGAAACTTTCAGTGTTGCAGCAAAATAGTAGCTATTTTTTAATGACTTTATAAATGTTGGTTATTTTTTAATTACCAGTCTAAAAACTGACTAGCTCGTGCTATTTTAACTGTAACAACTGTAGCATATGACATTTATGTCTAATTGGCTTGGACAAGTTGGAGTCATTCGTTTGGAACACACCAGCCCAACAACTTCAGACTTGAGCCCATCAATTGTGCAATACTATGGGAAGTCCTTCTCCAGTTGAAATTGTAAATGAAAAGCAGCGCCCTTTTTAAAAAAAAAATTTCAATTGGTGTTCTTCTTGCTCGGTTTTCCTGTCTAGAAATTTTAGGACTCATACCAAAGAAAACTCCTTTTTCACTTAAATTGGGAACAAAAGAGAGCTATATTTTTTTAAAATAAACATAAGTGTCAAGTGTAATTTGTTCCGTTTGTTGAGTTTGATGAAGTTCTGTGATTTGAAGTGCCGCTATTACAGAATAGTTATTTTATTCTATCTTGGGAAGAATTAATCCGTATACCTTGGGCAACGAAGGGATTAAATTCCTTAAGAACACATTGTAAATTAAACGAGTGCAGAATTATTTTATAAGTTATTTTTTGAACTAACGATTGTTTGCTTCTCTGATTTTCCGGTTTTGAATATAGTAATAATAACAAGCTTAAGAATTTAATAAGTATTTTTGGACTGCTGACAGAGAAGTTGTTTAGTCGACAACGGATAGAAATGAAAAAGCAAAGAAGAGGATATCGCTCCTGATGGCGTCAGAGCCAAGGTGTTATAGCCAAGCCATTATCTTCTCCTACTCTCTGGGTCTATCCACATGCACACATGAATCATGGTCAATACCCATTTCTCGTCAATCATCATTGATCAGGAAATCTCATAGAGTCATAGTTATCAACATATAATATGAGAACATTATCCTTTCAATATGTTCTCTAATTAATAATTGTGAATTGCAATTTGATTTCTGCAAAAATGAATGGTATCCGTTTGCAAAATGCCACGCTTTGCAGAGGACGAGAATCTAGAAGAGGAGTACATCACTTGGTCCATCCAGAAAAAATAGTGTTTTAAGTCCTCCGGTATCCTTCAGAATGTGAAAGGTTGTCTTTAGTTGTTGGTTGGTTTTGTCAATCCATCAAATTACAATATTGTGCCGCTTTATGGGAGAATGAACTATAAAGGAAATTATGAAATCTCTCCCCAGGTATTCGTAGGCAATAAATTGCGTCGAGAAATAAAATTAAGACCGATAAATATTACGATAATCATAGTATTTGATTTCAAATAACATGAGTATACAATTTCTATGAATCCTCTGATTTTTTTTTCCCATAGTAAATAAATTCAAGGGCCTTTGAGCTTGATCTTAAATCTATATTTGTTGTCACGAACGATGATCTTGAATTCAACTAATACGAACTTTAATTTGAACTCATATTCCTTGAACTTTAATTTGTTCTTCGTTCTTGAGCTTGAACTTGATTTTTTCTTCGTTCTTGATCTTGAACTTGATTTCTTGAAGCTTGAAACTTATGGAGGAATTTGCAGCATTTGATCCACGAGCTCTTTCTTGCTTCTTGTTATAGCTTCTGGTGTCTTTTCTGGGTTATGAAGACCCTTATTTATAGTTGTGGAAAGGAGGAGTTATGATAAGAACAAACTCTTTCCGACTAGTCAAATTGAAGTGTGACATGACCGCATGTAATCGGCTAGAATATGTAACTTGCACACGTTGCACGATTTCATTGGCCCTTTAATTTGACTTGGCATGGCCTTGCCATTTTGAAAGGTGGCATGATCCTATTGGCTCTTCTGCTTGACTTGGCGTGTCACGTCACTCGACACGTGACACCAAACTGGGCTTCTAGAAAGATGATATCTTAGGCTTAATGAAGTATGCTCATCACTTTTGCCTATTAAATGGGCTAGCCCATTGATTAAGACTTATTTATTTAATCCATATACGTTGGACTTATATAACTAATCAAATTATATTAGCCCATAATATTTGTTTGGACCGAAATATACTTATTTTATAATTAAATTCAATTTTTTTATGGATTTAAATCTAATAAAAATTCACATGCTTACGGTATCCATTGAGAATTTGAGATGAAGAAGAAAGAAGAACAATAGGTCTTCTTTTTGAGATGATACTCGTTTTCATTGTGAACGAGTCATGTCGTATCTCTTGTTGAATACACTATTCTATGGTGTACTCAAGCGATGCCAAGAAATTATCGCATTACACAGGCCAAACGTTCCTGGCACGTGAAGGGTTCTGTGGGCGCATGTTTGATCGAGAATAGGGATATAACCTATATTTTAGTTGGTGAGAAAAGAAAAAGTAGCAAGAATTGATGCTTGAGGATTAAAATTTATCAATAGTCGGACGACTAATGGCTATGTGAATTTTGTAATTATGGCCATGGGTCTAAAAATGCATTAAAACTTCTTCTTAAATTTCGTTCAACATCAGTAAAGATATACATATTTTAGTTTAGTAAGAATAATATATCAAAGTATTGAATTGTTGAGGAGATACAGTGGTTTAGTTGGAAAACCATTTGAAAAGAAAATAAAAAATTCTTGTGATTTTCTATCCTTGGTTTGGAGAAAATTAAAATTCTCGTGATTTTCTACACCCACTATCGAGAATAAAATCTTTGTGATTTTCTATAAAGTATTCGTGACGTTCTATTTACTTTTCAGATATTAAAGTCTAAGTGACTTTATACTCGTTTTAGAGATTAAAATCTTAGTGATTTTCTACTCCAATTTATTATTCGGTTTGAAGATTAAAAAACTTCACCGTTTATTAAATTTGATTGTGTCACATATTATTCGGTTTGAAGATTAAAAACTTCACCATTTATTAGATCTAGTTGAATCAGATGTTACTCGTTTTGAAGATTAAAAACTTTACCGTTTATTGATTCTGAATGTGTGAGATTGGTTTGAAGATTAAAAAATTCACCATTTATTAATTTTGGGTCTGTCGTAATACAAACAACAGTTCGTATGGTTGACTGTACAAAGTAATAGGGGCGGTGAATGTGAATCACTTTTTAAGAAATATGTTTCAAATATGGTATTATTCATCAAACGACTAGTCATCGCAATCAAATGGAATTGCGGAAAGAAAGAATAGAACCTTAAAGGAGATGATGAGTAAATTGTTGATAAGTTCAGTCTACCCCATAACTTGTGAGGGAAGCTATTTTTACAGCTAACCGAATACTCAATCGAGTTCTCCGCAGCAAAACGCAATCCATTCCATATGAAAAAAGGAAAGGAAGGAAGCTCAACTTAAAATATTTTAAAGTGTGGGAGCTGCTTGGCTAAAGCGCAAGTTCCTAAACCCAAAAGGTTAAAAATCAGACCGGAAAATATTGATTGCGTTTTCATAGGATATGCAACAAACAGTAAGGCATATCGTTTTCCGGTTCATAAATCAGAAAATCCCGACATTCATATTAATACGGTAATCGAATCAGATAATGTTGTTTTATCCGTATAAAAAGGAATGTGAGCCTTCTAGTAAAATAGCTAAGAGACCTCGAGAAGAAGCAAAGGAAAGTACACATAATGAGGTGAATCCAAGACGTAGTAAACATCAAAAGACAACTACTTCTTTTGAACCAGATTTTCTGATATTCTTGTTAGAAAATGAGCTTCAAACTTTGGAAGAAGTTATGTTTTCCTCGGAAAGAAGCAATCAATAGCGAGACAGAATCCATATTAAGTAATTTTACTTGGGAAAATGGTTGATCTTCCTCCGGAAATAAACCTTTGGGTTCTAAGTGAATTTTCAGAAAGAAAATGAAAGTTGATGGTACTATTGACAAATAATTGGCAAGATTAGTTGCCAAATGGTTTAGACAATGAGAATGTCTTGACTATTTTGACATACACTCGTCGCTTACGAGTATTGCGTACATATGAATGTTAGTAGCATTGGCTACAGTATACGGTCTTGAAATCCATCATATGGATGTGAAGACACCCTTTTTGATTGTTATTTGGAGGAAGAAATTCACATGGAACAACTAATAGTTTATGGTTCCTGAAAAAGAAAAGAAGGTGTGCAGACTTGTTAAGTCTCTTTATGGACTAAAATAAGAACCTAAACGATGACATGCAAGATTTGACCAAATATTTTTTTGTCAAATGGTTTGAAACTTAATGAGTATAAGAAAATGTGTTTACGTTAAGAGTACTCCAAATCATATAGTCATTATTTGATTATATGTGGATGAAATATTTAAAATGTAGGGGCGTTTAGCTTATGCATGACACAAGAGAATGTTAGACAAAATGTATAAATGATATTATTTTGAACCCCATCAATCCTTAGTGTATATTGATATGATAGTCGGTGAATTCATTACTTGCTCAGTCTTAGTGATGACTAGTGATGAAACTACAAATTCGAAAGTTGTTTACGTGCTTTTCCGTAAATGATTTTTTCTTTCTTGAACATTTATAATGTTGAAATCTTTTATGAAAGGGTGTCACCTGGAAGGCTGTGACTTTTTATAAAAAGTGTGTTTACATAGTTTGTATAAAGATGACCGTTCATGAACAAATGTATTAATATGTTGGTCTATAATGAGGTGAACCAACCGATGAACATGGCCAAAATTCATTCCAAGTTGGATTTGTTTCATGAATGAAGGTGCTATAATTTGCATATCATATAGATGTACGAATAAATAGCATACAAATGCTTGAAAATGATGAAATAATTGTGAAATGTTTTATATATTGGAAGGTTGTAGCCACAACTGATGTCAATCATTTCAGCTGTTGTTATTATATACTATTACTATATTAAGTGTAGTCAATAATCTGATATGCAATAGAAAGTCGAGACGTATTAGTCTACGACATAAGAAAGTTTGCATTGAACTTTCATGACAATGAAACGAGTTTTGAAGTATTTAAAATATACTCCAAATTATGCTTTGCACTACAATAAGTATCCCGCGATAATTGAGGGGTATAATGATGCAAATTAGATCACTAGTTCAACTGATTCTAAATAGTTAGTGGAAGAGAGATGTCTTGAAAATCGTCCAAACAAATGTGCATTGACCGCTCTATAGTGGAGGCTGAGTTTATAGCCTTAGACAAGGTCGGTGAAGAAGTTGAATGGCTCCTAAATTTTCTTAAAGAAGTTCCATCTTAGCCCAAAATATTGACACCTATATGCATACATTTCGATGGTCAAGCAACAATAGAAAGGGATAGGAGCATTATGAATAATGAAAAATCTTGTCAAAAATGACGAAGAAATAAAACCGTTAGGCAACTACTCTCTAGGAAAATTATCATAATTGACTATGTGAAGTCAAACGATGATGTGTCGGATCCATTTATAAAAGGCCTAACTTAAGATGTAGTTGAAAGATCATCGAGGGGAATGAAACTATGGCCAAGGACAAGTCATTGTGGCGGTAACTCTACCTAGAAGACTGGAGATCCCAATATCTAGGTTCAAGGAGCTCAAACAAAGTTATTAATGACGGTCCTACATTGTCAAATTATTTCTTTTTGGTCCATTCTCATGATGAGACAATGTTCAGTACCATGGATAAAGCATTAAGGCTTTTTAATGATTTCTAAGTTTGATACGGGGTATATCAAATAGTGTATCTACGGATAATACATTTAGGAATCACCTATGTAAGTGTAAAGTGTTAGCCGCTTTACGAAGAGTTCGGTAAGGCCAATTCTCTATGCACTTATGAAACCAGGCGATGTTCATGGATGAAACGAACACAACAATGAGAATCAAAGATGGTTAAAAGTTGATTGTGTGACTTATGGTTGTCTAGGTATACACCAAAGTTCGACGGTTTAAAGATATCAAATCTACCGATTGACTGAGTATATCCGACATAAGTTCACTACGGAAAGTTCAAAGGCAAACCTACTTATCCAGATGCGATTAATCATTAATTGCGAATCACACAGTATTTTCATGCATGCTTTTCCATATTTGTCCATTCCCCATTCATGTGGGGGATTGTTGCTTTTTATTAAAGGGTGTAAATGAGAAATGGAAGAGGCACCTCTTGGATTGCACCTCTTCATCTCACCCTTTCATTGTCTATAAATTAAGAGGCGTGGCCTCATTTTTAAAAGATGGAAAAAAAATCTGAAATCATCTCCTCTCTTTTCTACTTTGTTGCATTACTTTCTAAATAAACATAAGTGTCAAGTGTGATTTGCTCAGTTTGTTGAGTTCGATGAAGTTCTGTGATTTGAAGTGCCGCTATTACAGAATAGTTTCTCCGTTCTATCCTGGGAGGAATTAATTTGTATACCTTGGGCAATAGTGAGGGGATTAAATTCCTTAAGGACACACTGTGAGTTCAGTGGGTTCGGAATTATTTTACAAGTTATTTATTGAACTAACGTTTGTTTGCTTCTCTGATTTTCTTATTTTGAAAACAGTAATGATAACAATATTCGCACCAACTCTTTGGGCCTTTCCTTCTTTCATGCAAGTCCTCATGCATTTTTTTATTTGGTCACAGTCGTTAAATAATGCACTGACCCCGTATTTTGAGCTATGATACATCCTAGAGACCCATAACTCATGCATTTACTTTCCATCTAGATTACCAAGTTTTGAGAAATATTAATAATACTTCATTGAACTTGATTGCAATCTTGTTTATGGTCCGGTTTGCTTCTTATCATGATGCTCAAGAGAATAGACGACTTCTGTCATTCCAACTTCTGTTGCAGCACTATAGACTTAGCCTTGCGTTCTTTACGGTTTCCAGTTGATTGTATAATTTGTTATGCTCCAGATTAAGGAAAGCTTGCAGCTAACATTGTGCTTCCCTTATTGTCTTTGCGACAGAACTTTCCTGGCAACTTGGAGCACATTAGAAAATTCATAACTTGTTGTAGGAGCGTCTGAATCTTAAGCGGTTTCTGGAGCTGGAATGCAGCCTGGAACATGCTATATCTGATCGCATACAATTCATTCTATATATCAAACTTCCCAATACTCTTGCATAGTCCAGTTGTGAGTCAATTTCACCTTCATTCTTTTGAAGTGCATAACTCACGTCAATCGGAGTCTTGGCAATTTTGAAATCCAAATACTTGAACTTGTCAAGTACCTTTTCAATGTAGTGAGACTGTGATAATTATAGACATTGTGCAGTCTTGTGAATTATGATTCCTAAGATCACATTAGCAACTCCTAAGTCTTTCATATCGAATTTGCTAGCCAACATGCGCTTTGTAGCATTTATATCTGCCATACTTTTGCTCATTATCAACATGTCATCAACATATAAACAAACAATGACTTCATGACCTGGAGTATTTTTAATGTAAACACATTTGTCACACTCATTGATTTTAAACCCACTTGCCAACATTGTTTGGTCAAATTTGGCATGCCATTATTTGGGTGGTTGTTTAAGTCCATAAAGCGACTTAACAAGTTTGCACACTTTCTTTTCTTTACCAGGAACCACAAAACTCTCAGGTTGTTCCATGTAAATCTCTTCCTCCAATTCTCCATCTATGAAAGTTGTTTTAACATCCACTTGATGGATTTCAAGACCATACTTGGCCGCTAGTGCCACGAACACCCTAATAGATGTTATCAACGTTACTGGCGAGTAAGTGTCAAAGTAATCAAAGCCTTCCTTTTGTGTATAACCTTTGACAATAAGTCTTGCCTTATATTTGTCAATAGTTCCATCAACTTTCATTTTCCGTTTAAAGATCTATTTCGAACCTAAAGGCTCATTTCCCAGAGGAAGATCAACCAATTCCCATGTATGGTTATCCAAAGTTGATTGAGTCTCACTATTGACTGCCTCTTTCCAAAATGCTGAACCAGAAGACGACGGAAGAATGTCACAACATCTGGTCCAAAGGAAGTAGATGTTCTTTGACGTTTGCTACGCCTTAGATCTTCTACACGAGTATTTTCCTTTGGTTCTTCCCGAGGTCGTTTAGGTCTTTAACTTAATGACTCGCATTCAGTTTTATACGGATAGATGCTTTCAAAGAATTTAGCATTATCTGATTCCATTATCTTATTAACATGGATCTAAGGATTATCGAATTTATGAACCAAAAACCGCATGCTTTACTATTTGTAGCATATCCAATGAAAACACAATCCATTATTTTTGGTCCGATTTTAACCCTTTTAGGTAAAGGAACTTGTACCTTTGCTAGACACCCCCACACTTTAAAATATTTCAAGTTGGATTTTCTTCCTTTCCATTTTTCATATGGAATAGATTGCGTTTTGTTGTGGGGTACACTGTTGAGTATTCGGTTAGCTGTAAGGATAGCTTCCCCCCACAAACTCTATGGTAATCCAGAACTTATTAATAAGGAATTCATCATTTCCTTTAATGTCCGATTTTTCCTTTCCGTAATTCCGTTGGATTGAGGTGTGTAAGGTGCAGTAGTTTGATAGGTAGTTCCATATTCCGAACATATTTCTGCAAACGGAGATTCATATTCTCCACCTCTATCACTTCTAATCATTTTGATCTTTTTATTCAATTGATTCCCCATTTCAATCTTGTATTGCTTAAATGATTGAATTGCTTCATCCTTACTATTAAGCAAATAAAAATAACAATGTCTAGTGAAATCGTCAATAAAAGTAATAAAATACTTTTTCCCACCTCGAGGTGGTGTCGACTCATATCACAAATGTCAGTATGAATTAAGTCTAAAGGATTTGAATTTCTTTCAACAGACTTATAAGGATGTTTTACAAACTTAGATTCAACACATATTTGACATTTCAATTTATTACACTCGAATTTAGGCAATACTTCTAAATTAATTAACTTCCGCAAGGTTTTATAATTGACATGTCCTAAACGAATATGCCATAAATCATTTGACTCCAACAAATAAGAAGAAGCTGAAATTTTATTCATACTATCAACAACCATTACATTGAGTTTGAAAAGGCCCTCCGTGAGGTAGCCTTTTCCAACATACATTTCATTCTTGCTCACAACAACTTTATCAGAAACAAATACACATTTGAATCCATTCTTCACAAGTAAAGAAGTAGAAACTAAATTCTTCCTAATAGTAGGAACATGAAGAACGTTGTTGAGCGTTAACACCTTGCCGGAAGTCATCTTTAAGAATATCTTCCCATAACCTTCAATCTTGGCTGTTGAATTATTTCCCATGGAAATCTCTTCTTCGGGACCAGCAGTAGAGTATGTCGCAAATGCTTCTTTGACAGCACAAACATGTCGAGTGGCTCCAGAGTTAATCCACCACTCCTTCTAATTTCCAACTAGGTTGCATTCCTAAAGCATTGCACAAAGATCATCAATGTCATCATTCTTCTCCACTATGTTGGCTTGTCCCTTCTTCTTATCCTTTTTCGGAAGACGACAATCAGGGGCTTCTGCCTGATTCCACGCCTCAACAATCATGAGTTTCTCGTTGTCCGGCATGTCCACAGCAGGCACTGGAGGTTCTTCACTAGTGAATTTCTGCATACCAAGTGTGGTAAGATGGAAGAACACCCTTTGCTACCATCCTTTGAAGTTGGCTCCAGAAAATTTCCCTGAATTCTCTGCCGGTGGAACAACAGTTCGGCGTGACGAGGCTATCGTCATTGCCGCAACAGTCGCAGAAGAATTTCCGTTATCAATTGCCATTTCTCACTGTCAACAACAGAAGAGTTCAATTAATGGCAAAACCAGAACAATAAACAATACTGTAATTAAAATAAATAGTACATATAATAAATAAAAAACCAAAGTGTTTATATATTGTTTCAATGAAAACGATGAAGTTTTTATGTTCTTCAAATCGTTTTCTGAATTTAAATATTCTGATGAAGTTTTTATATCTTCAAATCAGAATAGTAAAATTCAGAAGGAGTAGAAAATCACACAGGTTTTAATCTCCACAAACAGAATACACAATAAAAAACAATTTCTTTATGATTGTTAGTCAATCTGTATTGTTGTAAAACCAATAAAACATTAAACTTATTGAAATAAAACCAGAAACAGAAAGTTAGTAGAACCAGTTAAACGAAATAAATTCTGGAAAAATAGTACAGGAATAAATAGAGTCCACTGGATGAACAATGTGTTCTTAAGGAAATTATTCCCCTCAAGTACCCGAGGTGTTAGAATATTATCCTCCCAGGATAGAACAATTTAACTCACCAGCGTATTGGTACCAAAAACTTCGGTGAACGGCGAACCACTCAATGGTCGTAAAACACAATGGAAAATATTGTGCAGAACAAGAAGAAGATAATCAAAAAATTTAGTAAGTAAAAATTCTGGGATTCAAGGCATATTTATAGACCATTTTTCATTGATTCTGAAAAGTTTGTAACCTTTCAGAACAATCATAGCTGTTGGAACATGTGGGAATATTGCGGGAAAATTAAAAAACAGATTTAAAAAAATCCAGGAAAAAATGGACCAGACCTGACCGAGTCGCGGGTCATAGGTTATTCCGAATTTAATTTTTGTTAATTATTAAATTAATTAATTAAATAATTTGAAAGAATTTTTTCCAAAATATTAATCAATTAATAGATCTTTGACCAAATCCGAATCTGAAGCCGAAGCCGAGCAGAGCGAGCGACGACGGCGATGGTGCGAGGCTTTCCTTCTTCTCAACTATTTAAGAGCTAGAAGAAGAGCAATTAAATATATACCCATCAAAAGTTTTTTGTTCCTCCAATATGGGACAATGTCCCTTTGGCAAGGAGGGAAACTCAAATATTTCATTTTTCCTCCATTTCCCATTCACCCACTTTAAGCTACACCAAGCTTAAAACCCAACAATCCCCCACATGAATGGGGAATGGCTATAAGATAAAGGAATGCACGAACGCGTGTGTTGTACATGCAAGAATTAATTGCATCTGGATAAGTAGGTTTCCCTTTGAACTTTCCGTAGTGTCGAATATACTCGGTCAATCGGTAGATTTGATATCTTTGAACCGTCAACCTTTGTTGTATACCTAGACAACATAAGTCACACAATCAATCCTTAACCATCTATGGTTCTCACGGGTGTGTTCGTTTTAGCCATGAACACCTCCTGGTTTCATGAGTGCTTAGAGAATGGACCTTTACTTTCATTCCATTTGAAATGGCTTACACTTCACACTCACATAGGTGATTCCTAAATGTGCACTATCTGGTCATATCCTTCCAGACTTAGCGAATCATTAAAAAGCTTTAAGCTTTATTGACTCATCAAAAAGCCTTAATGCTTTACCTCGATTTTTGAACATTGTCTTTATTACGAGAATGGGTTGATTTATTTGATAATGTTGAACCGTCATTCATAAATTTGTTTGATCTCTTTGAACCTAGCTTTTGGGATCTCCAATCAGCTTGGAGAGTTACCGCCATGATGACTTGTCCTAGACCTTAACCCAATTCCCTTTGATGATCTTTTAACTGCCTCTCTAGATAGGCCTTTTGTAAGTGGATCCGACATGTTATCTTTTGACTTTACGTAATCAATTGTGATAACACCACTAGAGAGTAGTTGTCTAATGGTATTGTGTCTCTGTCGTATATGTCGAGATTTTTCGTTATACATAATGCTCCCTGCCCTACCTATTGCCGCTTAGCTATAACAATGTATACAAATAGGTGCCGAAGGTTTGGTCCAAAATGGATTATCTTCCAAGAAATTCCGGAGCCATTCAGCTTCTTCACTGGCCTTATCTAAAGCTATGAATTCAGATTCCATTGTAGAACGGGCGATGCAAGTTTGTTTGGATGATTTCCAAGACAATGCTCCACCCCCAATTGTGAAAACATATTCACTCATGGATTTAACTTCAGATGATCCGGTGATCCAATTTGCATCACTATATCCCTCGATCACGGAGGGATATTTGTTATAATGCAAAGCATAGTTTTGGGTATGTTTCAGATACCCTAAAACTCGTTTCATTGCCATCCAATGTATTTGATTGTGATTACTTGTAAATCGACTCAGTTTGCTAATAACACACGCTATATCTGGTCTCATACAATTCAATTTATACATCAAACTTCTCGGTACTCTTGCATAGTCCAGTTGTGAGTAACTTTCACCTTCATTCTTTTGAAGTGCATAACTCACGTCAATTGGAGTCTTCGCAATTTTGAAATCCAAATACTTGAACATGTCAAGTACATTTTCAATGTAGTAAGACTGTGATAATGATAGACCTTGTGGAGTCTTGTGAATTCTGATTCCTAAGATCACATCAGCAACTCCTAAGTCTTTCATAACGAATTCTCTAGCCAACAAGCGCTTTGTAGCATTTATATATGCCATACTTTTGCTCATTATCAACATGTCATCAACATATAAAAAAATAATGACTTCATGACCTGAAGTGTTTTTAATGTAAACACATTTGTCATACTAGTTGTTTTAAACCCACTTGCCAACATTGTTTGGTCAAATTTGGCATGCCATTGTTTGGGTGCTTGTTTAAGTCCATAAAGCGATTTAAAAAGTTTGCACACTTTATTTTCTTTACTAGGAACCACAAAACCCTTAGGTTGTTCCATTAAATCTCTTCCTCCAATTCTCAAGTTAAGAAAGCTTTTGTAACAACCATTTGATGGATTTCAAGACCGTACACGACCGCTTGTGCCACTAACACCCTAATAGATGTTATCCTCGTTACTGGCGAGTAAGTGTCAAAGTAATCAAGGCCTTCCTTTTGTCTGTAACCTTGGACAACAAGTCTTGCCTTATATTTGTCAATAGTGCCATAAACTTTCATTTTATGTTTAAAGATCCATTTCCAACCTAAAGGCACATTTCCCGGAGGAAGATCAACCAATTACCATGTATGGTTATCCAAAATTGATTGAATCTCACTATTGACTGCCTCTTTCCAAAATGTTGAATCAGAAGACGACATAGCTGTTTTAAAAGTTTGAGGTTCATTATCAAGCAAGAATATCACAAGATATGGTCCAAAGGAAGTAGATGTTCTTTGACGTTTGCTACGCCTTGGATCTTCTACACTTGGAGTATATTCCTTTGGTTCTTCCCGAGGTTGTTTAGGTCTTTCACTTAACGAATCACATTCAGTTTTATATGGATAGATGCTTTCAAAGAATTCAACATTATCTGATTCCATTATCGTATTAACATGAATCTCGGGATTATCGGATTAATGAACCAAAAAACGACTTTCTTTATTGTTTGTAGCATATCCAATGAAAGTGCAATCTACTCTTTTTGGTCCGATTTTAACCCTTTTAGGTAAAGGAACTTGTACCTTAGCTAGACACCCACATACTTTGAAATATTTCAAGTTGGGTTTTCTTCCTTTCCATTTTTCATATGGAATAGATTGCGTTTTTTTATGGGGTACTCTGTTGAGTATTTGGTTAGCTGTAAGGATAGCTTCCCCACAAAAACCCTTCGGTAATCCGGAACTTATTAATAAAGAATTCATCATTTCCTTTAATGTCCGATTTTTCCTTTTTGCAATTTTGTTGGATTGAGGTGTGTAAGGTGCCGTAGTTTGATGGATAATTCCATATTTCGAACATATTTCTGCAAACGGATATTCATATTCTCCACCTCTATCTTCTAATCATTTTGATCTTTTTATTCAATTGATTCTCCACTTCATTCTTGTATTGCTTAAATGCTTCAATTGCTTCATCCTTACTATTAGGAAAATAAACATAACAATATCGAGTGCAATCATAAAAGTAATAAAATAATTTTTCCCACCTCGAGATGGTATCGATTTCATATCGCAAATGTCAGTATGAATTAAGTCTAAAGGATTTGAATTCCTTTCAATAGACTTATAAGGATCTTGTACGAACTTAGATTCAACACATATTTGAGATTTTGATTTATTACACTCGAATTTAGGCAATACTTCTAAATTAATTAATTTCCGAAAGGTTTTATAATTGACATGTCCTAAACGAATATGCCATAAATCATTTGACTCCAATAAATAA